>STHB01032257.1:0-10514 GCA_018908115.1 Anopheles rivulorum
GCAGCTGAAAGGGATTGTTATCACAGCAAATCCCCCGAGTTAAACAATCCGTCCGCTTGCTCAGTGTAGAATCCATGCACGCTTGAATAGCTTGAACGGCACAAGTCAATCATAAGCGACGGAAAAGTGCACGTCTCACCGTCGCTCTGCCCGGGTATCGATGAAATATAGAGCTGACAAAAGTATACATGAAAAAGAACCCGATTAAAGGGTCTTCCTTCACGGGTTTTATCTGACATCGTAGAAACGCCACCGCGTGAGTGAGGGATATTCCAAAGCAAAACAAAGAAAAGCTCCAGGCGACGCACATTTCCATACAAGGACTGAACGTCTTACAGCGGGCCGGGCTGTGGCACATGGCGTTCGTGTGAAATCGTGTCTTCCAAGGACATCATCGTCAAACGTCAATTTTGGTTCTGAGATTTACCGATGGGATTTATCCCTTTTTCTCAGTATCAACCAAACATGTGCCACCCAAGAGGAGAAGGATTCGCGTACCCGGCGAAATAAAATGGAGAATGATCCGCCCTTTTGGGATGCACATTCTGCCGTTCCCACTGGTTGCAACCTAAAACAAACAGACTCCAATAAACCGATCGAACATTTTGTGGGTCGGTCTCTTCGGACTTCGGAAGATGATGGTGTGTTCATGGATGCTTGACTAGTTTCACGTTTTAACTTGTGCCATGTCGAGATGCCCAAAAGGCTGGGGAAATTGTAATGCCACATTTTGTCTCTGCACCTAATACGATAAGAAGCGAATGGTAACGTTCCTGCCCAGTTTGGAGTTTTGCCGAAAGCTCCCGGGAGCAAAGGAATGGATCGATGGATGCAAAAATGAAAACGTCAAGGTGACATCCGGTGGTATCCGTCAGTAAGCAGCAGCTCCAGCACCTCACAACATCCTTTTTATAAGCAACTCTAGCCAGACTCGAGTCACGAACCGGTGTGACCTTTCTACACTTTTATAATTCTTCCCAGCGTCTACTGCATGAAAGGTCGGCACTCTGCTGGAAGCTGCACGATTAAGGAGGGTTGCAAGATTATGCAAATGTTGGTGTGACGGGTTTTGGGATAAGTAGAAGCAGATTCCGAGACACAGGACGCAGACAATCGATTAAGGCTTTGCATCTGTCGCTTGCTCCAAGGACATATCAACGAGCGGACAAAGACTGAAGTGTTTCTCGTGCCACGAGGAGACATGTCCGCTTGGTATCTTTCAAATTTCTTAACAATATTCTCACCATCGTCTCGGGGCGCTTTTTTCTCTTCTTGTTGCACTACGCAGTAAAGGTTTTGTTTTAGCGAAAGAGCACGTTTTTCTGCGAACCACCAAGGGGTGGACCAGCAATGGCCAAAATACATTTATTGAAATGAATAAAACGAGAAAGAAAGTTAACCCATCGAAATCCTTAAAAGACAGTAATTATTTCGATTCATTGCGCTCGGCAACTGAGTGACATCAACACGAAACGAACGAACGCCAAGGTGATTGTAGTTGGAGGAAGATTTTTATCGTTTGCAGTTGATGTAGCAAGGTGCTAGAGACAAGATGTCTACAAAAGTGGGAGCGTGAGCTGTCTGAAGGGTTTGTTCTGGCCTTGATCTCGAAATTGTCCAGTAAAGCAAGGAGAATGGGAGCTTTAGCTTTTTTGGTTTTATTCGCATAATTGAGCTAACGAATTCTACCTTTAACCATTAATGCCACTCTAACAATACTATTTTAAATGTATAATATTGCAATCCAAATTTATGGCTTAAAGCGTTTTATCATTTGAAATGAATAATATGTTTTCTCCAAAAATAAACACATCTCCAAAGTAATTCTTACACAATAGAAATTAAACAAGTTTATAATAAATATTTTCGCAGAAAATCCGAAAATGATGAACTATTGAGCATGTTTATCATTTGTTATGATGTCAAAGGATGTCTAGCGTCTTGATGAATAAGAGCATACCTACAAAAGCTGGAGTGAACAATTTATGAAGTAAGGTTCTTAATGAACATTTCGGTATACCTGCAATCTTCCATAAGCTTGCCATAAGGATTTTTGCCGAAAGAAGATCTTCATCACAAACCTCCATATTTGCTAAATGCCGGCACTAATGAAGCAGAAACTTTACAAAAGTCACCCACCACCCACCACGCTTCAAATTGATCAAAACAATCAAAGAAACCATACATCTTGGACGGGAAAGCAATCAGTTTTCATGTGAGAGCATAATTCCCAGCATCAAAACCTCGCTCCAGGGGAGGGCAAAGTTGTGGTCAGGCGCTCTTTTGTGCGGGATCTTTTGTGCCTTTTTGGCAGAATATTAGGAAGAGGATCCTTCACCACACCATAAGGCGGCTGTTGTACATTTTTCTTCCTCTGGTGCTGTTTTGTTTTTTGATGAAGATGCGCAAATTAGTTGGAACAATGGAGTGAGCGATGAAAAGTTGTTGTGTGCACGATACATGTACGGCTTCTTCCGCACACTGTTTCTCGTAATTTTATTGCGATGCTTGCTTCTGCTAAATAAATTGGACCTATTTGAAAACAATTTCTTCACCGTTAAATACATTTTTTGTTATTTACCGAAAAGCTATTTCGACCATCCGTCCTTCTCTACAATACGGTTCCAAGCTGAAGAATTTATTCCGTGGCAATGTTGTTTTATCTTTGTACGGTGTGTATGTGCGAGAACCTTCACCGTTTGTACCTTTACCGTTCTAGTGTGTGCTTAAGTATGTGAGTGACTGGGCATGCATGCGTGGAAAACCACTTAAAGGAGAATAAATTGAAAAATTTCATAATTAACTTCTCGCTGTCATGGTTGCGCCGGAGCTAATCGGCTTGAAGGAGAGTTTGTGCAACATTCCGCAACCCTAAGACAGGCGCGCAGCGTAAAAGTTTGCAAAAGAATTTCTTCCCCAAAACCGGGTACCGCTTTTTGGATTGCTCGAAGCGTAAAGGAATTGGATGATTTTGCCGTAGACGGAGAATTAGCTTCTGCTTTCTCGTTTGCCAGAGGACAGACAAAATTTGGCAGCAAAATTAGCAATACCTGGAAGCATATGTATCTGGGAAGCACACATTTGCTCCACACTTGACTTATGCGTTCGTCCTTTGTGCGACGAGTATGTCGTCTTCTTCGCCGGTTAAACTCTCCTAATCAGGTACGTTTGGATGAAAATTGTAAATCCCAATACAGTTTCATTATAAGTTTGCTCAGTGAAAGAACTTGCACCGGTTACGGTACGACTTGAAAGGAATTGTCTGTTAACATTAAAAAAAAATCTTGCGCCTTAACGCCTTCTTGCTGTGCTTTGTCGCCTATGGAATGGAACCAACTAGAAAAAAGAATTCTTTGTTTAGAGGAGAACGTACGCCTCTTAAGTGTATATGCTTCAAGGGAAACCTCTCGACAGTGTTCGGTAAAATTACACACACACCCATGGCAAAGAAGACTTCCGACCGAGACTCCGGTACAATCTTTCTAGCCCAAAGGGTCTTTCCTGGGCAGGCAGCAATGCAAAAGATCACACAATAAAGTACAAACAAAATTACCACCCTTGCTATGGAAGCAGCTTTTCCCACTTTCTTCAGCATTGCCCACCACCGGTTGATGTACTCTCGCGGAATGTATCGGAAGTGAATCGCCGGGAAGTGTATTTAGCTGTCATACGGGGTTGTGCGCTTGGCTTTGAGCTGTGCCCCTACTAACCGACCTGTTAGCAAGGGCTGGATACACGCTACTTATCTCTCATTCTCTCGCGTTCCCGCTTCACGCGCGCAGCATTGGGAGCTTCTTTCGATGGGAAAATGTAATTTATCACAGCGCAAATTGATGGCTTAAGGGTAGCAAAGAGAACAGGCCTACACACGGCCATGATATCGAATGGTGGTGGCTATGGCGAAATAATGCGCACAGAAGAGAAAGGAAGAAGGTTCGTGGATCTTTACGTAATCATGAAATTACTTTATAAGCTCTTCTGCTTTGCACGTTTGCCCCCTTTTCTTCCACCCGGCCCAAAGGTTTGACGACATGCGTGTTCATATGTGGGAATTGTATAGAAAAAAAATGTAGGCCGCCCAAAGAACGAGTAGCGCGAAAATATGTACTCTTAATGTCAGTTTATGGAATTTCGAGCAATTTCCGACGTTCCGAAGCAGCGGTAGATGGATTCCTTCTAGATGTTTTCTTTTATCCAACGAACGACAAAAGCCCTTCAATTTTCTGCAATTATTTGGAGCTTTTTAAACGGATTCTTGAAATTCGATGCAGCCGGATGAAATAAATGTTTTTTCCCTTCTTTCGTGAGTTATTTTTTTGATTGTGCTTTTTTGCCACTTTTTGGCTGAATAAATATAGCGGCGCTCCTTCCTACTGAACGTTATTTGAGAAAACTCCATTCATTCTCGTAGTAAACAAACATCATCATCAAACATCAATATTTAAACTTCGAAGTTCGAACCCCAACGTATCAAACAAAACGTTCAACTGTCAGAATAACTAATGCCATCTATTTGTCGACTAACTAATATATAGTACGCTTGAGCAGCTTCAATGACGTTTTAGCGTAAACATTTTGCTTTGCTGCTGCCGCTAAACAAATCCTTCATTTCCCACAACTACAAGAGTGGGGAACCTTGGCTTGATGAAAGTGGACACTCGTGTGGCAACACTAATAGCCAGAAAACTCACACCACCCCACCACCCCCAACCGAAAACATCCCCACCATTTGCGCACATTTGTGTGTACCTTTTATGGCGATCATTTAAGCAGGTTGTTCAGGTGATTTCGTACGTACGTACGGCACGGTCCCCCGTTGATCGTGTGCATAATTTCCATCCACTTTAGGCAGCGCACAGTTAGAAATGGTATGTTCACGCAATCGACCCTTGTGAGCGGCTTTTACACCCCAAAGGTATTGAAACTGGACGCATTAGGCAGGTAGGTACCTAGGTAGTGAGCCCCAGGCAGTAGTGGCGAACCGTTTGCGATGTAAGTGATTTTAATTGGATTGAATTGCTGATATGATAAGCGCTACTACAGCCATTTGGTGTTTGTTGCGACATTTTCCGGCAGCGAAGCACAAGAAGGAAAGAAAAAAAACACGCAAACTACAAGTTGAGTAATGGGTTTTTAAATAACCGTTTCAATTGCTGATACACGATAAGGAGCTGTGCCTGTGGCAACACGTAAACGCGTACTCACAAAGAGGGAAAAATATACCCATTTCTGTTTAAAACAATTTAATCGATTCCAAAATTTTACTCTTGAATATCGCAATTAAAAAAAACTATTGTTATAAAATAGTTAAATAATTGAAAATAAAGTCTTCTGTTTAAAATTCGCTAAATATATTAAGATAAAACAGAATAGTAAAGAATAGTTTGCTGCTTATAAGAAAATGCTCGACACAACTAGTTAAAAGTTGCTTGTTGAAATTGTTATAATCTATGGAAGCTTAACATTAAAACAATACTATTTCCAAGAATGTTTCACAAAAAAACAAAAACAACATACAAAGGACAGCTGGTGCAAGAGCTGTGGGCGCTTGTTTCTTTATTATAAATAAACAGCTATATCCACAACAATCCTTTCATGTGTGTGAGTTGTTTGTACACGTACAGCTTAGAACAAGCTACTGTTGCTGTTGAGTCTTTTGAGTTCAAGGGTAATAAGCTGCTCAACGCTTTTAACAGCATGTTGTTTCGTGTGCCTGTGTGAAACTAATTTTGAATCCACGATCCACTTCAACCCCTTTACGGTAAACACATATCTGCGTAAGGATTAAAAAGTGTACCAAACCTTGGCCCCGGGTCTTGGTGGCACGTGGTGTGCGTGTTCACAAACAACTAGCGCGCAGCGTAAACACTAACAAATGAGCTGTTTCTTCCTCTACTACACACAATATTGTTGTATATAGTTTGCCTTAGAAATTAATAATAAATAAGGTTTAATTGAAAAGCTTCGCCTTAAGCATCACTCAAGTCATTGCCGGATAAGCTTATCGTTTTCATTCGCCCTACCATTCCTTTCGGAAGACCTTTTTTACCTCATTTGTTTGCTACAATGCGTCAGTGCAATTAGTACGATCACTAACATCCATAATCTTCAACGCATCAAGGTCAAACCGAACAAAAGTGTGATCGAAATGCGGATCATTCACAACGCTTTTGTGTTTATCGTGCTCTTTCTTTCTTCGAAAAGACACTACCGGAATAAAAGTTTCCCTACGGCTTGTGAGCTGATTTTGTCGGTCATGCAAAGTGATGGGGACACACGATAAAATGGAGCAGATAAAATAATAAAAAAGAACACCATCATCGTTTGATCAACCACGGATGCTTCCAGAAGGATGGAAAAGTTTCATTTCATCTTCCCATCCCTTACGTGTATGTATTTGGCAGGCAGAAGAATTTCATCTACTTGCACCAAAATACTTCCCAATAGTCGCTTTCCCAGCGATGTAGGCGGGACACGTACACTTACACACATACAAATTTCGAACATTTCACGAAAAACAATGCACAATATGAATGGGTGGAAAAGCGGCACACAAATCGAAGGAAGTAAACAAAAAGAGCAAGGATCAACTTTTTGCGGGCAATTTGTAGATGATTCAGGGAAATTTTTTACTAAACACCCACACACTGCGTGGAGGGGGGGGGCAACTTTTCTTCAAAGAAAATTCTTGCCCATTGTTCTTGCCGTGTGACGGCAAAACCACCGCAAGCTGGAACATATTGGCCCTCGTTGCTGTCGATATACACTCGCTGCTGCTGTCGTCGTGCCACTTTTGTTTTGTATTTTTGTTTTGTTTAGGTGAAATTTACGTATATCACCCCCTTTTTTCCGCCGATGGTGCTTGTGGGTGAGATAAAACAAAATAACGCAAGCAGCGCACACTCAGCGCTGAGTTCCCTGTTGCCCTTTTGCTACCTTGCGCACTCAAAAAACTCGCGATCGTTGCAAAAGTAAGCATTCTTCACGCTGTGGTGTGGTGGTTGGTAAAACCTTCCCAAACTATGGATTGTTTTTCCTTTCTTTATTTTTCTTTCCGTTGGCGGGCTTGGTTAGCTGGAGAGAAAAAACAAGTAGAACGCACCAACGCGTAGCGTGTGCGTGCGTGTCTTGAAAACTAAACCAATTTCCGCAGAAGCGCGTACCAATTTACGCAAACGAAAACCCTGCCGCGACACAAAACATGCACACGGATGCGTGTTTCCACCGGGGCAGCAGTGTGGATGATGAACCAGGAATGTTGTGTGCTTCACTTGCATGCGTGCGGTACGGTGGGTGATCGTGAGAGACCGTGTTTCGTGTGCGTGTCGTATGCCGGATAGGTTTTTGCTTTCGTCATGGACGGGTCGTGCAAAAGCGTTCGACAAAAGCACCCTTGACGTTCTAATACCGCCGTCGTCATCCCGTTTACGATGATTCGTTTAGAACGCATCGGGCAGGAACACGGCCTCCTATAGGCAGCATTCCCCGTTGTCAACACATTCCCTTTTTGGCTACACACACACACACAACGCATTCCCGCCTAGTCATGCTAGTAAATTGATTTTTACTTGTGTAACACGGTGGGCAAATTTGAATTTTTACCAATCGTTCTAACGGCGTCCCTTTCGAGCGCTAAAAGAAAGGGCAAAATTGGCATCATTGGGTATATTGTGAAGGAATGTTAGCAATAACGCGTTCCCCGGACAAGCCTACGTGTTCGTAGTGGTGTGATGCCCCTATGCATAAAAGCCCAGTACCTGACTTTGAGAACAAAACGTGCTTAGAAATCATGCTCCGTCCTTGGGAGGAGGGAGGGAAGAGAGGAAGGGGATGGGGTGCTATTTTTTCTTCTTCTAAACATCAGCGAAAAATCGTGTCCAATTCGCATGAAACCAACCAGAAGCTTCACGTTGTCAGCAAAAGTCTCACTAGATACAGCTAAAGTTAAAGATGAAAGCAAAAAAAAAAACGATCATGTTTCACCACTCGATGATAAACGTCCAAATTTGAGCCACCTTGTGTACGTATAATAATCCTTGATACTCACACGCACACACACATGCAAATCGTGCGATTATGATCACGTTCCGCAAGCAAACCAAGTTCAGCACCTTAACATTCATGGAAGCATAAATTTCAATCACCTAATGTGCGTCTGACCTGTTCCGGTAGAAGCACGGCGGGCTCGAGAGGCTTTGATGTGATCCCCAGAGCAGTGGAAAGTGGTATGTGCGAATGTTTGCTAGTGTTGAAATGTGTATTTCTATGATGAAGGTTGTTAATTTGCATACCACCTTAACTCGATATCTCCTAAGAACAATAAACGTGGCGTTGATCTCCCGTAGTGCATTCATATCCTCCATTCTGCACAGCCCTAATCGACCTTGCAGAAGAACGCAAGAATGTTCAGTGTTTTCAACAGATTTTCAAATTAATTTCCATTTGGAATCAATTGTCGATTGCAATAAATTTGCACTAACCTTCTTCTGGTAGTGTGTACCGGTGGTCTTTTCCCAGGGGATGTTCCCACCGCAGACCGTACCGAATTTGACAATTGATCGTAATTGCATTGATATTTTAATGAAAGCGTCGTGCAGCAATTGCTTTTCAATTGAATTAGAAACTTCCGATTGGATTGGAGTAATTCATTAGGTGCGTAATTAATGCGTATTCAGTAAGTTGTCGTTAGACGCTTTGGAAGAATTTCTTTACTCTTCGTTGACTCTATTGTTTAGCTATCGAGACTACGCTCTGACTACGACTTGTATTCGTTTTCTTTTTATGTCCGATAATCAGATGTGCTATATTGTTGTTAAATTCTCCTGTATTACTATCAAAAAACTTTTAATTTACATTACTTCTTGTACTTGTGACACAATTGCGTTTAGATATTGGATTTTTTTTATTCCTATTTTTTACCTTTCAATAAGATAAGAAGATTCCAAAAATCAACCAACTTAAGCAATAGACAGATTTTCTTCTGTTAAAGCACCTTTCACAACAGATCTGTGAATAACCGTCAGTTGTTTTATTTTATTTTTAAACATCATGTGCATGTGAACCTCAAAGCCTTTCCATGTAGTGCTTGTGTCGATCGGGCACATTTCGGTAACATTCGCTAAAAATAAATGCATGTAAACATTTCATTCTAAAACCCTACTTTGAATGCGAAACATTGGACCGGGTACATCATCATTGTTAGTAATTGTGCTCACAGCATACATCATAGCGAGAATGGGAAACTAAAATGTAACATAGAAAATACATTTCCGCAACATGAAATCAGAGAGCTTCCCGGTCTTGTGCAGCATTAAAACAACACAAATTATGTTCAAAACATGGCCGAACACACACACACACATATATGCACACGCCGGTGCATATGCACAACTGATGTAGCCTATGAATAAAGTAACAACATTTCATTCGTATCACGAGAACGAAGAATACACACCAAAACCTGTGCATATACACACTTCCATCCTTTACCATTCATTTACTATTATTTTTTCCCGTGCAATAGATTTTTGGTCGGAAATGTGCAACCACGAATTCGTTCCCGGTGTGTTGCAATTGTTGCTATCCTATGTTTTCTTCATTTTTTACGTTAGTATCCGAGTGTGCAACATTGCTTTGCTTTCCTTTCATGATCGTTCGCCCGATTTCCCGGTCTGTTGGCAGATAGGATTGGTAGTGAGTCCGATTTACATTTGTATCGAGCACACTCTCTTCGTATGCTCTAGTTCCTGTATGCGTACCACTTTTGTTTTTTTTGCGTGCCATTCAGTTCGTTTTTTTTGTGCAACCTACAAGTGGCATTTGGGCGCTATTTGCAATGGTCCAAATTTTAAAACATTTCGTAACCGACTACATGTCCAATAGCCACCGCAAGCGTTCTACCGTCGTCTGTTCATGCTCCCGTCCGGTACTGCACGCGTAACCGTTTGGTTGTGCGAGCTCCATTGACCTACATCCCGATTTATTTATGCTCCCGTGCACAAATGTGCAGCGTTGCATCCATGCATATATACGTTTGCAAACGCACGACGCCTGCATCGGGCGGCCATTTTACTATCGGAGTGGAATAATTAAAATATTTTGCAAATTTGCATACCACACACACAAACACACACATACGGACGCACACGTGTGTGTGTGTGCGGGTGGAAATGAGTAACCCACCCACATGGTGTTTTTTTTTAATTCACCACGAAGGTGCAAAAAGGTTACAGTGTGAGTAAATACAAACAGTTTACATTTTTTTTAAGCGGCAGGATAGTGCAACTGTGGTTGGAACGGAGGTAGTAAGTTATGAGATTTTTATGTATCTTTCACTATTTGAAACCGTAAAAAGAATGTAAATTAGACGCAAAAGGAAATGATATGCTGAGATCCGCACAAAGGTAAAGGAAATTTTAATATTCTTCTTTTTGTTAACGCTTCTCAAACGTTCAGGTTGTATAATAAACAAACTATGCTTTATAACTATTTTTACAATAGATGCTTTTATAAAT
>STHB01032276.1:0-10512 GCA_018908115.1 Anopheles rivulorum
CACACAGCACACGGTGACGATGACAACTTGCCCCTTGATTCCCTCACATTCGGTGGGTGGCTTTTGCACAAGTGCACGAGCGCGCCTACTGTTCCGGCCATTCGTTCGAGTTCTCGGTGTTGTTCTCCAAACACGTTCCGGCCAATTCCGACTTCAACGGTTAGTGAGATGCCGTTCCTGGAGAAGGGGGGGAGGGGGGAGTGAGGGAGAGAAGTGAGAAAAGGACGGAAAGGAAGGACTTGATCGTTGTTTAATTGAATTTATTAGGTCGTTCGAGCTGATGATAGTTTCCTGCTTAGTTTCGTCCGGCAAACACTTCCTTTTCTGGCACAATCGTGTTGGAGGAGGGCAATGGAATTAAGTTTTAATTATTTGTACGCCTTTAAAAGGGCAAACAGAAGCGAAGCAAAAGCTAGGCCCGTGTATGTGTGGGTACGATCGAGGCTTGGTAGCGACGGCCGCCACGGCCGGCCACAACATGTCCTTCAGGCATGGCCTGTGTATTATGTTGTCTCGTTAACGGTCGGGTGTCTTGTCTTTGTGGTCCCTCCCGGTAGCATCCAGCATCATCGTCTTATCTGGTTTCGAATGCGCCATGAAGCGATGTCTAATGTTCCCTTAGGGACAACTCATTTTCCCAAAAAAAAAAAAAACCCACTCTTGCCAGTTCCCTGCAACGTTTGGGGCCAGTCGAGTTTTTCGAGGGCCAAAACGAGCGCCCCAAAATTACCAGCCCCGTCTCCTAATCAGCCTTTAATTGTTGGCAATATTCCGAAACGTTGCTCTAACTGTGCATGCATAACCGGCAGAACGGCAACACGAGTACGCCCAATCGGGTGGAGTTGATGGGTTTTTGTGTAAGTTTTCCCGGTAGCATTTCCCGCAAACGTTTTGCAAAAGCAAGCGCGAACGAAGACCGTATGCAGATTTTATGGCAGGTCAGGTCACAATCGTGTGTGAGCAGTGTGTGTGTGTGTGTGTGTTTGTGTAAAATGGGGCTCGTCTCTTCCTACCACCACCACCACCACCAAGCAGTTCGTTCAACTTCAATGCGAAAAACAAAACTTGTTCAAACAGTTCGTAGTGTTTGTTCGATCAAGGGGAAAAAATGCGGCGGAAAATAAGCTAAAACAACTTTAAGAAATCTCTTAAAACTTTTGGTTAAAAATAAACAGAAAATCTGCTGGCGAACTAGGAAGATTGGTAAACATTGGTTTTATTTGGAAAACAAAAAACTTGCCAAATCATGCTGCACGCGAAAGAAAAAGACACAACCGTACCCGCCACAATTTGTCTTATTTCAGCTGTTAAAAAGGTGGAATCTGCAAGGAAAAAAAAAACAGAACAAGAAAAGCTATGAAAAGAATGCCAAGCGAATGAAACGTGCGTTGTCACGGTGTTGTGACAACAGCTCGCGTTAATGTTAGCAATGGCAAATAAAAACAAAAAATCTCACCGCTTGTCGATTGATGAAAAGGCTCAACCAATTTTCGGACAATGCCAGACGTAAGCGTTCTTGCCGAACGATGGTTGAAAATGGTCGTAAACGGAAAAATCATGGCCGCCAGGGCAAACTGTCGGCACTCTCTCGGGGGAGATATTTTCCTGCCACGTCATCGGTCCCCGGTGTCACCGGTTGACGTTCCAGGTGGAGATTTACCTTTGCAGCAAAGGCGAGAAGGAAAGAAAGAAAGGAAAAGCCTAGTCCCCATGTGGTATGTGTAGAATGCGAAACAATTTGTCCTTTGGCACACAACGCACACATGTTGTTGGAATTTTAACGGATTTGATTTGTTTTTGTACATTATGTCAAACAAGATGCTTGATAAATGATCAGAAAAGCTCTCTTTGTTAGAGGAATTTATATTTCGATTTTTATTGAATAGATTCGTATGTTTTTTTTCCAAAATATTTATGTCAATAAAAGCCAACTGACAATTTTATGGTTTTTTTTTTTCCTTTAAAACTCCAACACAAATGAAATTAAGTTTATGGTTTATGGCGTGTGTGTGTGCTTGCGAACGCATTGAAAAAACTGTTATCTTATCTTCAACGTTTCAATTTCTTATCGGTTGTTTACTAAAATAGTATTTGAGGTCAATGCTTTAGCGGCTTGATGGAAGCAAAACGGTGCACTGATTGACAGGTGCATTGAGCACGGCAAACTGTGTTGATAGCACGCACACTCGCAACCGGCTCGTTGGTCTAGGGGTATGATTCTCGCTTCGGGTGCGAGAGGTCCCGGGTTCAATTCCCGGACGAGCCCACGTTTGCGTGCATTGTCGAAATCTTTTTTTTCCAAACGATTTTTCCTCCATACTGTTTTATTTTGAAAAGCCACTTCAAAGCAAAACATTCCTCCGAAATCGGAATGGGGTTTCTTTTTTTTTTATTTTCGCAATCAACCGCGTGCGCATAGCAATATTTATTGCCAAACAGACACATCAAACGGCACCGAAACCGCTGAAGAAATTGTCGTCACCGCCGACCATCGGATGGCGAACCATGTGGCCCTGTACTCCCTGTGGTGGATGGCATCAACAAAAAAAAAAAAAAAAAACAGAGATTGCCAGATGATTTGATTCCCTTTCCCATGTTGCTCACAACACCTCCCTAGAGTATCGAGGTGGGCTCGTCCGTCCGATTATCGACGACGACAAAGACAGCAGGGACGCAGCGAAAACCTTGATGTTCCTTGGGGAATTTTATTTTGTGTCTTCCAATCAAACAGCAAAACCAACACGATGAAAAGAAACTGTGGTGTACTGTTTTGCGTGTCTCCAGCACTAACCCACACCCTCCCCACCCAAAAGAGGGGTGGGGTGGGGGTTGCTTTACAGTTGCCCTTAACCGTCGTGGCATCGTTATCATTGCGCTTCGGTGTCATCGATAAGGCGAAACCGTCAGATTGATGCTTCCTCTATTTCTCGTGGTTAGCGAACGTGACGCTTTTCGTGACCATACGAGACCGAAGAAACCCATCATCAAAGTATTGCTCTGCACGGTTTTGATAGCAAAAGGGAAGATAAAAAAAAAATGGAAAGAAAAACGAAAACGTAATGCAAGCGTACAACACTATGTATGTAATAAATGGAAGAGAGAAAGAGAGAGAAGCTTATTTTAAACAAGAATGGAACAGGAAAAAAAAACAGAACGAACAAATCAACAAAAAAAAAACGAAAACAACCCTCATTCCATCCGGCCGATCCGGACAAAGGCAACGTGCTGTTTCGATAATAAAAGTAATTTTATTACACCTTTTGCATTTCGGTTTCGGTGCAGAATCCAAAAAAAAAATCCCCACCGCGTGTCCATGGCAATATCGCAAACTTCTCACCCCGAACGCCGCTGAAAGTGAGAATTATTGTAAAACATTTTATTGCCCATTGGGTATCAGAAAACTGAGCGGAAAAACGCACCCCGGAGCCAAACATGAAGGTAAGGTTTTTGGGCAAGATTTCATCTTTACCAGCGAAGGTGCGCAACTCGTAAGCTCCGTCCGGCCAATCGCCCAGTTCCGTCATTCGCTCGGGTAAGCGTAAGAAGCGGCACGGTATTCCGGTCTTCCCCAGACAGCCCAGCAGCCAGTTTGACAGTTAATGATGGATATAAAACTTTTCTTTCTTTTGTTGCCCCTTGCCGTACGTACACCAGAGTGTTTCCTTCGCCATTGTGTAATCCGATGGAAATAGTGTTTCAAAAGACTCGCACACAGGCCGGTTTCAGGGAAAATTGTGCTTACCGTTTGAGTACTGGTGCGTTTCTTTTATTTTTGTTCCACTCCATTCTAGAGATAGAGCCGAGCCCTTAACAGACCCGGAATGAAGCAGGAGCATTCGTTCCAAACTCGTACGGTTGCAAGAAAAACAGATTGTAGTTTTTGAAATTTTATTCCTTTTTATCGATTTGGCATTTATGATTGTAGCTAGTACAATCACTATTGAGCTGCGTTTTACGACCGTTCCGCGCTTTTGTGATGTTTGGCTGTTAAAATGTTTCATCTTCAAACCGTGTGTTGTGTGATGTAAGTTACACACATTTTTTGCTTTTTCGCCACTGTTAACGACATTTATCTACACAGCTTCAGCGTTCTTCTATTCATTGACAGAAGTCTATTTCACAGTTCTGCGTTACCTTTTTCCGTTTTGGTCTCCGTGGCCTATGATTTATGGTGCCCGCTGGTTTATGCTCCGGTTCCTCACGCAGCGGGCGATAATGATTCTTAATGTGGTGTGTTTTTTTACAGCAATGTGCCGTATAACAAGAAATTAAATGAACTCCTTTGTCTATCGCTACGACATCGGGATATTTTCAGATATATTTTGCAAATTGCAAAGTTGTTTCGTTCATTATTTTAGATTTTTCAAATAATTTCAATATCCTTTATTCCAGCCTTAAAGTACGATAAGAATAGCTTAATAATCTTAATTAGATAAACTCAACCAGAAGAATAGACGTTTAAGAATATGTTTGGAAGAGCATACCAAAGAGATTTGCAACAAGAATTTAGACAACTCTCAGTATAGCATTTCTGCAATGTACTCCAGTCAAGATGGAGTCAACATAAAGAGTAGTATCCGGTTGAAGATGGCAACCCTAGACTTCTGTATCTGATCATATGGATCATGGCCTAAAGAAGGTTTATCTTTTATTAGCTTTATTAGCATTATTAGCTTCTCCTCTTCATACTTCCTCAAGAATTTGTTATGCTACTCAGAGTTAGTTGTCATTGGCTGTCATTTACTCTGCAGTTCTAGCAGATAGATTACCGTCATTACTGAAGGTCTCTCATCTCCTCAAGAACGACTGAAAAGACATCGAGTTGGGTTGTCTGGTGTCATTTTAGTGACATGCTTTATCCACCAGAACTTGACAAATCGAATTCGCCATACTTTTATAGTCAGCTTAAGTAGCTTTACAAAATTACATTGAACCTAGCCCTAAAAGTTGTTATTACTAGCCCCAAAAGTTGTAATTAATGAGAGTTTTGTTACTTAAATCATTACTTAACAGCATTAAAGAAAGGAAAGCAGTATATACATTAATATTTTATGCTTAGCTCATAAAAATAAACCACAGTGCAGGAGTTATGGCTACTTTTACGCCATTTTTACCCCACTGTTTGAGTTTGCTTTTTATCAAATCTTTACGTTATATGATTAAGCACTGCATTTCACGACAGCTTCTTTATATTCAGCGACCGAAGGAAGGAAAGAAAAAATCATACGCTGCTCCCTTCCACGGTTACGTCAAATCAGATTAGTTTGGAACTTAACGTTCGCCCATAATCACCTCAACGCATGATTAAAGCCTTGCAGCCTACGCGAACGATAGAGCGCAGAAACAATTCCCTCAGCGCTCACAATCGTTGCCCATTTTGCCTGCGGTGCGCCATCCAGAAATTGAATTATACGCCAATTCCGCTGCTGTTCCTATCGAACAACAGCGTGTGTAAACGGCTAAAGTCTCGCGGCCAACGCACAACGCAAACGCACGCATATATATATATCCTGCCCGCATTCAGATTCTCGCGACCAATATCATCGGATCGAATGCTTCACTCGCGGTGGGTCGGTCAAACGTGGTGGTTAACCTGACAAGAGCCCACACGTCACCTTTTCGAGGGGGTGGGCACAAACAAACACGTGGAAAGCAACCTTGATGTCCGATTATTATTAACCTTTTTTTATCTTGTGGAGTCCCCAACTCGATACCTGAGGGACTCTTGTTTTGTTCCAATGGTTTTTTGGTACATTACATACACCTTCCGGGTGTATGTTGTCCGTTCGTTAGACGGTAGCGACCAATGTGGTACCGAAAATTTACCACAGAAAATAAAACCCACGAGCATCCCTTTTTCTTCCCTCTCTTTCTCTCTCTCTCTCACTCGTCCAATTTCTCGCGACCTCGATAGGTACTAAGTGCGACTCTAGGGACGCCGCATGTTAAGGTCCTGTTTAGGGAGTTCCTTGTGGGAGGTTTCTTTCTCTGTTTAGTTGGGTGGATGGAACACGAATTGGTACAAATTGAGCTCGCGTCCACGGGTTTTGCCAAACCGGCAAAGGGACAGCCGGGTAGAACCGGGCTGGGCAAATTAGCCTCCGGTTCCGGCGCTTCGTTAACGGTCCAAATGCGGAGGTGGGAGTTCGTTAGAATTCGTTAGCTCGCTCGTTGGCTTATCGCGTTTTTGGATTCGAAAGGAAGAAAAAGCATGCGGGACACATTTCCCACTGGGACACTGGGTCCTTTTGCCCAGTTTGAGACGCAATGGTGCAATCGAAGGTGATAAATAATTTCCCTAACAAGCCAACTCTCCATATTGCCGTGAGGACCATTAACGATGTCGCTCCAGTAACAACGTTCCTTTTGCGATGGATTAATTTATCATACAAAAAAACAAGAATAGAACTCAAAAATCTCACTACCCAAGAACTTTCCATTTTACCAACCAATCATCTAATGTTTCAATTTGATGAACCTTGGCTTGCTCTCTCTCGTGATTGCATCGAATCATCCCTCGGCAAGGAAACGTCACCACGCGATTAAGACGCCCAATCTCGGTCGGGCATTCCGTTCCGGGGAAGCACCCGAGAAGAACCCTTTTTTTTCTTCGCTTCTGGATCAATAATTCAGTTATTCAATCACCACCAAAGCCAATCCGTTTGGTGCGTGAGTCACTGTAAAAAAAGGGAAAATTGCTTTCGCGGCAGCAAAGAAAAGGGAAAGAGAACTTTCCAATTTCCATTTCTTCGTGGCTTGATGTTGTTTTTTTTTTTGGAACTCCCAATAATGCGTCGCACCGATGAAACGAAAAGAAAGGAAAACCATTTACTTGGAATGTTGGATATTTTTCCTCTACCAAGGACGACACTCCGCATATCCGGTGCCAATGCTGTGCGGTTTGGAACAATTCAATACCCGGAAGCAACTTCATAAAGCAAACGCACTCGGTCGGTCGATCGGGGGTTTTTTTTTTGATAAAAAAACGGCACCAGGATTGTCGTTAGTCCGGGTTTTGAAATAAATTACACTTCCCCGATCACGAAGTGTCTTCATGTGCGCGCGAAAACAGTTTCTGTCTTCCCGGGCACTCTGTTGTGTATTTTCGGATCCGGATTGAAGCACAAACGCTCAATGTCCATTTGCCATCGCAAAAAGGGAGGCCTCACAGTCGAAGCGATTTGTCGAATTAGAATGCTTCGGCGTTTGTTTTGCCGATTGTGTTCTGTGTCCTTCCTGTGTGTTTTCGGGGCATGCAATCCCATCACCATTATGCATCATGGGCCGGCAACCCACGCTGTGCTGTGGGTGTTTCCCTACGCTGACGGATTGAACAATTCGCCATCAACTCCCACGGCGAGAACTGCTCAAGAACAAATAAAGAAAATATACGAAACTTTAGGCAGGCGAAACTCCTTCTTAAAACAGCCCCCTCCTTCCTCCTCCCTTCCCTCTCTTTTCCCTTTATCTAGCGCTTTCCCTCTTTTTGGCGTGCGTTGTGGTATCGATTTTCCACGCCATTCCAACGGCCGTAACGCTTGGGCCTGCGAACGGCTTGAAGGCAAAACGCGCTCATCAATTTTTATATTTATTGCCACCGGAACAAAAAAAACCGGGTGAGCTCATGGTGCTCATCGGCCACGTGAAATAAGGGTGGAAATTCGTATCCGGCACACTGGTGTGATCCTTGCATCTTTGTTGGACTTTTCGAAAGAATTAACAAAAATAAAAATAAAAATCACTCACACACACATAACCACTAGAAGTAAAAGGGTTTTCCGTGTGTGTGTCTGTGTGTGTGTGAGGGAAAAGGAAAGCGTGTGCGCGGGAAAATGGAGCGGAAGTTTTTTGTCTAATTTTCCACCACACAAGGGCAACACAAACCGGAAGGAATACGCATCGTATTCGGGGAAGGATGTTACTTGTGCCGTTGTGCTGCTGGGTCCAAGCAGTGGAAAAGCGAATGTGCATCGTTAGTTTTTATTTTCCTTCTTTCGGTTTACCCCTTCACCCACTTCTTCTCACCCCGGCCCACATTGTGTTACTTCCGCTTATTTTATTTTACCACGCTCCACGCGTTTCCCGAAAATTTCGCTTCCATGCGCAATGTTAATAGCATTTTCCGCCTTTTTCCGATGGTGGCTTCATTGTTTGGGGGGTGTGGTGACTTTTCCAACACACACATACACACACACATATCCTTCGACGAGGAGTTTGTTGCACACGAGCAAACCAAACACAATGATCACGCTGAGCTCGGCTAAGGGAACCAGCCCCGGTGGCCCAAAGAATGGTGCTGATGTTGGAGAATGAAGCTCTATTGCCAGTGAATCTCTTTCTTTCCACCGGAGAACATCAAACTTTTGGTTTGGTATTTGGGTTTGTCTTGATTAAATTGCCATTTGTTGACCTTATTCACATTTTGCGATGACAATTCCGTTGCAATAGTAAATAATATATTCAAAAATAAGGAAGAAAGTGAAAGGAAATGAGTTCAATAATTGGAGATTTATTGTTTATTTATTATCTCAAGAAAATAACTTAATAAGTTTTAAAAAATTACATCATAAAACACACAGTCGGTGTGATTTCCAATAATTGTACAGCTTTCCCATTGGATTGACTTTCTTCCTAGCCATTAGTCAAGAATTTATTTCCAACCTTTCCATTCATTAACCAAACAAAACTGTTTCAAATTAAAATGCGCCACGCCGCAGATTTTGAATGGTCTTAACTACGCCACCCTCGGCAAGGGGGAATTATTTAGCATTTCGTCTTGTGTTATGTCTCGGTGGAAGAAAAATGCGCCTGATTGAGCTTTAAAGTGAAATTGCAAAAATTCCATTCCACCGGTTTCGCGTAATCCTTTGATGATGATCCTCTGGCCCTATTATTTTCTCGGCACCATCCCCTTTTCTTCCTCTTCTATTCCTTCCGCCCACGCAACTTCCGGCACCACCCTACGTTCGATTGCGTAACCACCGCTATCACCATCGTCATCATAATCATCATCAGCAGCAGCAGGAGCAGCATCATCGTTCGGGACACCTCCCTTCGGGCTTATCAATTAGTTTCTTACGGTTGAGTGAAGTTGGTTGGAATTGGAAATATCCCTACCGCGACCGGTGGATGTCATGCTTTTTTTTCTACACCATTTTTCCCCTGTCTGTCCACGGCAGCAAGATTAATTTTTAATGAGCTCCTTACAGCTGAAACGGAAGCGCGGTTTGTGACGTTGCGGGATACAGTCTCACGTCTGGTTAATTTAGTGCTACGAAATCGGGAGGAAAACGAGGATATTGGCCATGATGACAGTGCGGTGGCGAAATTTCAATGGTGGACAGATTCGCTGATTAATGGGAACAAGTAAATAGATACTTTTGGTGATGGCGACCAGGAGTTTACCTTGTGTAAATTACAACAGAAACACTTACCTTTCTCGTTTGTGTGGTAATAAAGAAGGGTGTACCAGATATCTGCTGATGATAACTTATTGGTGAGCAAATGTTCCCAAAGAACCAACATCATGTGATATTTGTTCTATCTTCAATATATTAAAGTTTCTAGAAATAGTGGAGATATTCATTAAGGAGTTAATATCTTTTATGCATTACAGGAGACAGAAACAAATTGATAAACTAATTTCAAGAGTTTAAAATATCTGACCGATTATAATTGAATATTTTGCATTTAATGTCTGCCTTACGACAGCTGATTAGAATCTTAGGGCAAAGACCACCCAAAGCATTGATGCTAATAGTTATGAGATCTTGGCATCCTTGTATCCGTCAGAATTATTGGAGTTCATCATCCGTTTGGGTTCTGATCTTGAAAGTCCTACGAAAGAACCAAAGAGTCGTTGGAAGAGTTGAAGATCTTCGCAGAAACATTTATTTCCAAACAGGAAATCATCTCCAGTAATGTTTTGGGATGGTAGATGAGATCATATACGTAGTATTGAGTGATACTTCTTGGTAAAAGTGGAGGACTCTTGGTGATTTTATTTCAAATCGTTGGAAATATTTAATTTCAGTTAACCAGTCAACGATTTCCTTGACGAATATATCTTAAAAGTTGTTAATTCTCCTTAGTTAGTTGAGTCATCTAAGAGGAATCCCTGAAGTTGTCGAAAAGTTTATTTTCTTCAACATCTTTAGTCGCTTCTTCCGGATCTTTCTGGCAGATGTGGCTTAGCTTCGACTGACACTTTTGCTAAAAAATGTTGGTCACTGTCACTATCACTGTCTTGCAATGAATGCTACAAAAATATATAACTGAGACTTTTTCAAATTTTGTTATTTCTTTCGTTCAACAGACGCTCTGGTTTATCTTTTTATCTTGATGCAAATCACTCAAACGCCTAATGAGCCACAACAAAAAAAAACCTCACCGGAGAGGAGCATTGTCGTTTGATACGCGCGAAATTCTACATGTATGCCATAACAACACGCACAAAACTGCACAAAAAAAGAACCCGTTCCGAGTTATGTAATCCTGTGCCCGGTTTGATTG
>STHB01032304.1:0-10510 GCA_018908115.1 Anopheles rivulorum
AACGCGAAACAGTTTGAAAGGTTTTATATGGTAAGTGGTAAGTAAACTAGCAACACAGATTAGCATATGTAGTTTATTGTTGTGATGGTCTGAAAAGTTGTTTATTTATTAACGTTCTTAGATGGGATTTTGAATCACTTCAATATCCCTTAAGACAGGTTTTTTTTTCTAGTAATATAAATGTTCTTGACTGCTTCATACAATCATCAAACGAGTGTTTAATTTACAATGTTTACGCACTTTTTATCATTTTAAAAATGAAATTTTGTTTTTTAAATTCTTGTTTTGCTGCAATTTTTCATTCTTTCTTGAAATTAAATGTTGTGTTTACTTTTTCATGCGATAGATAAAACATTTTCCTTATATTACCTACATATAATCTTTAAATTTAACAATTTTATTCATTTTCTACACATTTTGCTCAACAAAGGTCACTTACCAATGTACCTATAGTAAGTTATTTTTCAAAACATAATTTTAGGGCACTTTTTTGTTCCTTCCATGTGTTTTCAGTTTTTTTTAAATGTGTTTTCTGTTGTAGGTTAAAAATCTCGAAGCGTATGGATACAAAAGTTGTTTGAAAGTTATGTTTTATATAATAAAACAAGGTACAAAGAAAGTGCTTTAAATTTTGATAACATCCCATTGTTGAAGTTATTATAAAATTATCGGTACAGCAATAGATCATTACGAAATCTTTACACCGCTTATAAAGCAAAACGTAAGCATATTGAGAAGAAACTTTACAGAAAGGCTGGTACTGCGATGAAATTCGTTTAGGGACGTGCGGTTAGAAATAAATTAAGCTGCCTATACAGAACCCTGTAATGCAGTTTTGTTAGTTTTTCAGCATAGGATAGAAAAAATACGGTTTCAAACTGTTAGTTGGTTGAATTTTCAAATGACTCTCATGGAATTGTTTTGAATTTAAGAGAATATTCTTTGTTTGAGCTGTATACAAATAAATGTTAAATATAAATGGTGTTTGTTGCAATTGATTTGCTGATTGTTATCCATTATATGTGTTATCCTTTTCTTCAATTGTATGGTTGCGCCTATCTTTATGCTTTTCTGACGATCGTCTTGCGAGAGTTGGCAAAAAGCTCGCTTGGTAAATCTAAAAAAGCTCTCCTGAGCACACGATCCATCTACCAAATGGGGTACGTACACCCCATACGAAAGCAACCTGTTGCATTGCCGCATACCATCGCTGCTCTTGCGCTTCTCTGCCGTATTTCGTTATGCTCATGGCGGACCGGTTTATGGTTTCTCTCGCGGGTGGCACGATCCGGACAGCAGTTCCCGGTTTTGTCGATATGTGTGTGAGTGTCTGGTTTGTACCGACAATTAAAAAAAACACACAACAACGCTCGGCCAACACTAAAACTAACGCAACATGCACCCCATGTAAACAAACCCCATGTGAGAAACGGGCAGGGAAGCCATGCGACCACCATGAAAGAAAGAGATCTAAACACGCAACGAAACGGCAAGCGCAGCGGAAAGAAAGTCGCACCAAAAGCTCCGGTAAACCGGTTCTGGCCGAGACTTGTGGTTCACCTGAGCACACGAAGCAGCGTGTTCTGCTGGTTCGAAGGGTCGGGAAGCTGCACACACATTCATAGTTTTTGGGTTGGCTTTCTGTCTGTGTGTTGGTCGACCGTATTGTGTGGCCGTACGATGCGGCCAGCGCCAGTGTAAACCAAGCGACCACGATCTGCCGGTTTTGCTGCATGAGGGTGGCGCACACGGCAGTCGAGCGTAGACCACGGTACGATGTGCATCGTCGCTACGACGGTTTCAGCAGCGGTTTAGAGGAACGCGTACGAATGCTTCGGTCTGCACACAGACCCGGGTCGGCGTGCTTGAGCAGTGTCCGCAGTGTCTATCTTATCCTTCTCGATCGTGTCGGTTTCACGTGCCCGCCAGTGACAGGTGCAGTTGGATCGACAACACATTTCGAGATCCTCGCCGCCGGGGAGTGATATCGTTAGTGTGCTTTGTTTCTAACAATTGAAGGTATGTTTCCTATAAACGCAGGTGTTCTTTTATATGCGTTCGGATCGGATCCGTGTTCTTAAGGTGAATTTGATCTTGTGCCTGAGAAAGCATTTGTTGGCGGTTGTAAAGCAATGAAACTGGTGTTTGTGAATGCGCAAGTGCACTGGGCCGGGCAATATTTTGCATAATTTTCGTGTAAAGCCAAACGTGTTTGTGGTGAGTCAGAGCAAAGCACCCTTTAAAGTGATCACCATTCCGTGAGCCAAAAGTGTGTCATCGTGTTGTCGTTTAGGCGAGTAGAAAGTGACACATTTCTCTATCTCCCGTTGATAGTAACTTCAATGCGCGCAGAGAACAGGTCGGATCTGCTGCAAATGTTTATCTTATGCGAAAGCACGTACGTGTAGAATGTTTCGTTAGAGCGTGTTTGTGTGTGTGTTTTCATGTGTGTTTGTGATTTACTCATCATTAAAATACGATTCCGTAAACAAAAGCGCAACATCGTTTCTTTAAAGGAACCGACAACGTGGTACCGTGAATCGGACCCTCAAAGGGAGCCCATCGTTTCGAGCTGTGTAAGAATTTTAATCAAGTGTCACCGCAGTGTAGCCGCATTCATTGATCACCTCGAAGGTAAAACATGTTTGCCAGCGTATGATCAGCACAGGCGAATTGCGTTACCAGAATATTGCCGCTAAAAGCATTCCTCGGTGGCATGCTGAATATGTGTGTTTTGTGAAAATTCGTTCTTCTCTGCAATTGTGTAATTGCTTTGAAAATAGTGTGTGTGTTTATTTGTTGTGTGCTCGCGGTATGCAAACCAACTCGCATTGCATTGATCGGGAACACACAAACAAAAAAAAAAAGGCAGTTCAGCAGGAGTATCGAGTACCGGACCGTGCTCACACATGTGACAAATTGGATTAAGTGCAATTTCATGTCGACTATTGCCGCGGTCAATACACTCGTTTAAATCTTCCATGCAAACCAGCTTACCATAGTCTCCAGCCTTCCAGTCCAGCGGCGTCTCCACAAATTGGATTACTCTTCCTCGCTTGGTCACAAACTGCAGTAACACTAATGCGGATTAAGCTAGCCACTTACCAGAAGGTAATTAATTGAATGTTTCTAATTTGTATAAGCTATCGATCGTTTTCTCGTTCAACCCACACTGGAGCCCAACTCTGGAGCTCGTCCATTCGAGACTCAATCGAAATGTATTGCAATGTATTTTTTGTTTTCGGGGGTTTATTCAGCTCCACATTTTATCTTTATCTAGCTTGTCCGATTTCTAATCCTCCCTGAAGTTGTTTGGGGATTTTTTCACGTGTTCCAAAATCGGATAGTTACTGATTCAATCGTTTAAATATTGGAAACGCTCCTGTTTTTTCTACTCTAACGATCAATCGAGCCAATAAACAGCGTAAGAAAGCAACTTCTTCCTACTTGCTACATAACCTGTTTGGCCAAAACAATATATTCAAATTATTTTCCATCCCAGTTTTTTTTTTGTTGCCCTCATTTGACTTTAAGGACCTCGTCCATTCCAGCATCTGATAGTAGGCCGCCAATAATCAAATCGGAGGCGTTTGAAAGTGGATCTTAAAAAGCCGATCAAAAAGCAGGCTAAATATGTTTCGTCGCTTTGTATCCCGTCCATTCCGTCCAAGGCGAGCGCATCCAAAAACCCAACCCTTAGCCACTCCACGATGACCACCCATATCGTCCCATTCAATTCGGTGGCTCGTGTGGCGGTGGCGTACATGCTTCGCTTCTGCTTTGATTTTATGGCTGCAAAGAATGTTTCGTGTGTTGCGTATGTTGAGATCGGTCTTTCGACAAACCCATCTGTTCGGGTTCGGATGCCGCCACAACCGAAACGGTTCTCATCAATCAAGTGACAGAGGAAATGCTGAGCGCTAGCAATGGAACCCACAACACAGGAGCCTGCCGCGCATAAATAGCCGATCGTGGAACTAAATCCACACAACAAAAGGGGGAAAAAACTTGATAGTCTACATCTTAGTTTGAAGATTTCTTCGAAAAAAACCGATAAGCAGATAAGCGGGAGAGAGAAAGAGACAGAGAGAGCACCAGAAGGCTCACAAATGACATGGAAACAATAAAAAAAGCGAGAAGAATACGCTAAAGTAGCGCTTCAACGTGATCTGAAATCGATACACGCGCTTTGTCGTATGGCTGGCAATCGTTTTACCTACTCCTGATCCCAACGCTCAGCCCGTCTGTAACCGAACCCGTTGATCGTCATCTTCCACCACGGTGTTCAAGTGTGGCTCACGATCCGAACGCCGGTGGAAAGCGGTTAGCGATGGGGGAACACTTTCTGGCCGGTGTTTGAATTTCATCTACATAAATTTTCCCACCCCAAAAAGGGTTCGCGTGCAGGGTGCAACCATCGTTGACATGGACAGTTCAAGTGCGATGCCCTTTTGCTTTTGCACCAGTCGGGCTGATATATTATTGGGAATTTCAGGGAAACGTAGCGAAGTGTTCATACTTTTCTGGAGCTTTTTAACGATTTGATCAATTTGAAATGATTTCAATATTTTGATTCGGCATTGGTGTCCTTTTTTATCACTCCCATCAGCAATAGCCTTAACAGTTATATAGATGTAACCAATCAAAATTTTACCATTGAAGAAATGATATACTGTTATTGCTACAAAAACCGAGCAAGAAATAACATAAAATCAATTCCCAAAACAGTTACTTCCGTACACATTATGCAAAATAAATGGGAGGGAAGGGGAGCAGTAAAAAGTCCGTTAAAATAATGTCTTCTCCCAAACAAATGCAACCGGGAAAGTTTGTTGAAACTGTACCTTTCTTTAGGCCATTTGGATTCCAATCAATGTTTGAAATCAACAAACCGAGCCAGTTTGTGTATAAATGTTTGCAGATACAAACTTCAAAACTTCTTTTCTTCCTGTTGGAAAAAGGTAAAGCTGATCATTAGCATGAGCGCTTGATCGCTTGATTTGGAGTGCGAACAACAAGCTAAGCCAAACATAGATTTTTCCTTTGTTTCGTCGCTAGCTACTGCTTACCGGTGGTTTTTTTTCCCCCCGTATGATCTCTACATAAGGCGGCACCATTGAGTCCGGGAATTCCAAGAAACTTAACACACTTCGCACAGTGGCAATGCTGCAACCATTATCTATTGGTGCGTTGCCTGCACTATCATCATCATCATCAGGAGCAGCAGAAAAGGGCTTCCCTTTCTCAGGATCTTCGTTTTGGGCTGCAAATGGTTCCATGTTGTCCGGCAGTAGAACACTTGGGATGTTGTATCCTTGCCCTAATCCGTTTGGTTGGCTTTCCCATCCAATTATTTTACAATCAGCTGATTTTGATTTTTGCTGCACTTCGTTTGTGACCGTTCGCAGGATTAACCGATCTCGATGCCATCCGTTGGGCGGTTCGGTGTAGAATGACTAATGAAGCTGGAACCCTGATGGCTGCCTGATGCTGAGTGTAAGAATGTTAATTGAAACAAGCAACACGATGGTCTGCTTTTACGTACGATCGTTCTATAGTAGCGAAGCGAATGCATTCGGGAAATTCTAGCCATGGTATTGGTATTTGTACGAAAAAACAAACACACACACACACACCGTCCACCAGTATCCGAAGCAGAAAAGGGGTGCTCGGTATCAGGTTTCCCCAAACATGCCGGCCGTACACCGTCGCGTAAACACAATAAACTCATAAAATTTTATGTTAACATTACAAGACAAGACACACATACACACAAATAAAGCAAATACCAACCGTTTGCCACCTCTTCCTGCCTTCCTACCTTCCTGCTAGTCGCTGACTCGCCTGACCAGAAGCGTAGTAAGGGATAGTAGACGGTGATGAAATAAGATCTGGAAGGGAAGCGCTACAAACAGCACGAAATGCCGACCGAACCGTACGGAATGTCGGGCATCCGCACTGGTCCTCTGGAACGCACTGGTGCAGTTAAAAGCAAATTCACGTAACAGCAACATCTAACTACTTGTATTATGTGACCGAAATGGTGGTTTTAGAGCACAATGTACGAAAAGCAGAAGGAAAAATGGGAAACCCCTGTTTGGGGGAAACATTAAACGGAGCTTCATCATTAAACGAAACGAAACGAAGGTTGACTGTGCTTTTTTTTTTCGCTCTGTGCGTTTGTATTTAGAACGTTCTGCTGTGTCTGCCGGTTGGGACGGTTTGAGGGAAAGAAAGAATTTTGGTGTTTTGGTTTAGATTTAGCTGCTGATACGAAACGATTTCCTTTTTCTCGCGTTCGCTTTCGAACTTGGCATTTTAGTTGAGCAGTGCCGCTTCCTTCAGGGCCATCGCCTGTGTTCTGTGTACGTCGTGCACGGGAACGCCTTTTCAGGGATTGGTTCAATTTTCTGTGTACTGTTCAGCGTCCATGTTTTTTTTTCTTGTTTCGGCTGTTGGCCGCTAGCATTTTCTCCTTCATGCTGTGATTGAAATTGAAACATTAACACACCACAGCCGCGTCATCGCGGGTGACGTGTTGGACGCGACGGAAAAATCACACAGAATGAGTCATCGCTTTTCCGCGCCGTCTGGTGCTGTCGAGCTGCATGACTCGTTGTTGCAGCGTTTGCGAATGAACTTTGCCCAAGCCTCTGGGTTAATGTCCTTTCGGGTGGGTGCGTTTTGGTCAGAACATATCAAACGAAACGGTCGTTTGTTGCGTTCTAAGCAGCGAGTAGAAAATGTTCACTCAACAAGAAACGTATACGGATGCATTTGAACGTTTGTTGAGTCTTGTTTTGATTGAAAATGTTTCACTCCGAATAATAGTTTGCTGTGATTGAAGAGCTTTTAAGCTCAAATGGAATTCTTTTCTCGATTGGAACCATTTAAAATGGAATAAATTTTGGAAAATGTAGAGATTCTCCTTATCTTCCCTTCATTTGCATTGCGAAACTTTAGACTTTATGGTATGCTGGGGTCATCGGTTCCTAGAACAGGCGATAAAACATAATTTCGCACCTCTAATGATAAAAAAAAATTTACCACATACACACACACACACGTTGTCCCGTTATGTGAACCGAGACGTGCTATAGAACACTTAAAGCTGCTCATTTGTGCTCCACTAGCAGGTTTGACAGCCGCACAATCGCACGATCTGACGGATTGTGCGAGCCGTCGATCAATCGATCGATCGATCGTACGTTCTTTCGCATGTTACAAGCCGCAGCGAAAGAACACACGACGGTCAGGGAATCTAAACAGCGAACCAAACTACCAAACGATGTTCTTTGGAAATGGTTTGAAGGTTTTTCGTTTTTTTTTTAATCTTTTTTTGTTTTGTTGTCCAAACTGGATGGTTCTCATTTTTCGAGTGGTAATTAAGAGTTTATTTACCTATTTATTGGCTTTTGCGAACGAGGTTTCCTCTGCCGCTACGGTCGCCGCCTGCTTCTAACGACACTTTGTTGCCCCGAACACGAACGACTTCAATCGACAAGTGACGAACCTTTTACAAAGGACGGCGGCACTAAGGAACGGCCAAGCAACTTTGGTTCATCAACTTGAGTCCATCAAACAGATGAGAACCCGGCGTTCACATTTATGCTCAATTCTAGCTAATGTTTGCCATCACCATTCGCCATTTGTCTGTGAGCGAGTTTGCGAGGTGTGCCGGTTTGCTGTTGTTCGTCTTCCTTTTGACTGTGCACATCGGCAGGATGAAACACTTTAACGAACTGATAAGTTTATTCGAAAGCAAAACTGTTCTTGCATTTCATAAAAAAAACACACACACACGTAGAATGTTCAGTCCGTTCCTGCTTCACATGGGTTTTGTGTTTGGTAATACACCGGTGCCGGTGGAGAGTGTGGCATTAGCAGTGATCGAGTGGCCTGTTGCCTCCGTGTGTTAAGATTAACACTCATCGATATGAATCATTAGCGGCCAAAGCCTGGTCCAACCATGCCAGCCAGCCAGCCAGTCAGCCAGCTCGAGCCTCGCTAATCGCACCCATTACAAAAGCTGAAGGGAGAATAACTTGAACATTCCGATTTTTCGATGGGCCACCATTTGCACCTGTGCCTGGCTGATCGTTTGCTTTCCGATATGTGAATAAACGCTTAATTGCGCAAAAGTATGTTGGTTTTTTGTTATTGTTGTTGTTGTTGTTGCTTCGCCTCGCATGTGTGTCTGTGACTTGTGCCTCACTTCTTGTACCGCAGATCCTCGCGCAGCACAGCACAGAAGCATATGGTTCATATTGTTTCTTCAAAGAAGCTCTCCACCAATCTCTGTGCTCCGTTTTTCAAGCAGTCATCACAGCACGGCTAGATTTTCCTAGTGTTTGGGGAAAAGATGTTCTACCTAAGTGTGAAGAATATGGGGAGAACACTACTACTTCACAACCCGCACGTTACATGAACATCATCATCATAATCATCATCATCTTCCGCGCCATGATTGATAATCGTAATAATCTTCAATCCATCCAAGCTGCCAGCGTAACTCAAACCGCGCGAACATCGGGGGCAACGACGTTTGAAGCAGGGCAAATGTTAATAAAATTAAATAATGTGTTACCGTGAGTGGTTAAATGATGATTACCAATGTTGGACGAATGTTTTGTGGCGCTTTACCCCGCATGCCTGTTCGCTGGTTGGCCAAGTCTAAGTTGGAGTTGCTTCAAAAGCACCACAACGATGCGCGAGTCGGAAACTTCCAACAAGCCACCAAATAAGGAAAACGTTCGACGGTGAGCTTCTATCCTATGGCACTGGTTCATACTGCCACTAAATCACTCACCACAGCAATTCTTCTGGGTTTTGGATAGGTCTGTTCTTCCTGGTTTTACACACAACCACTATTCCGACATTCGGGCAGTCTCTTGGAAGTTGGGTTGAACATGAGCTTCTACATCGTATGTCGCGTTTGATTTACTATCTTCGTTCGTTGATAGATTTTGGTTTTGTTCACGAATTCATTAATTAGGCTTTATTTTAATTTGATCGCGACATAGAATTGTTGGTAGAATTGTTGGTGCAGGTGGATAGGCCTTTGGTGTGTTCCTAAACCGTTGGAATGATCTTCGCATTAAGGAAGATCACTCTCTTTTTCTCCCTTTTGGTCCGTTGTGCATTTCTGCGCTGCTCGTTTTAATGCGTTCTTCGCATGTGCATACAGTTTGCCGCTAACCGAAAAGAAGAGCGTTTACGAGTTCAAAATGGATCCGATTTTCTGTCGCCGCCTCTCATCGGATACGTACGCGCTCATCGTACCACACATACATGATGGGTGTGGGATCATGTTCACTTTTCCTTCCAACCGTGCTGGTCACCCGTTTCGGAGCCGCCGGATCATGGTAAAAAGTGGTTGTTTGCCGGTTCTTCGCGACCGGACGCCAACCGGAAAAGCGATGGCGTTTTGATTTCGTGCCCAAGCACACACCGGAGACGGAAGAATAATGAGCTAAGGCGAACAATAATGATACAACCGAACCGAACCGGTAGCCTTCTAGGAGGCGGAATAATGAAAAGGCAGCGGAAAGACGAAAGACATCCCCTAAACTAAAAAAAAGGGTGGCGTCGTCTTTTGGAGAGAAGTAAGCGAAAGCGATCAGCCAAGATGGTCCGGTATAAGTATTTTGTCTTTTGGTGCTCTCTGCTGTTGATGATGTTCTTGAAGAAAAAAGAATACAAAAGCAGACACGCTGACGCAGACAATCGTGGGAGATTCTGAATGTATGCCTAACATTGCCGTCGCTATGGTGGACGAACGAAATGGGATGTGGGACGCGAGGTGGGACGATGTACGACGGTTTGTGACGCACAGCTTGTCGCCAGGAAGTGGGATGTTCGGTAAGTCGAGGCCGGTCTCGCGGTCTTTGTTTGTTTGCCGTCGAGTCGTTGCAACCGAGCGCCGATCCGATGGGAGTGATGCGAGACGCAAAACCTTTTAATGATTTAATTAACATTATTGTCAATGTTTGCATCTTGATCGCCGGATTCGATGAAGGTCCCACCGTGCGGGAGCTTCATTATTTCTTTCTTTCCAAATCTCTTCTACCACACACACAAACACACACACAACCGTGCGTGAGCATTGAAGAACAAATCAATTTTCGTGTTTCGTGCTCAATTTTGCCTCATTTACCACACCCGTTCCGTGCATGCCTGGCGCGTCTGCTCCGATTCTTATTATGTAATAATCTGTTGTTTTTTGTTCCTTCTTCCTCCATTCAATTCGATTTACATTCGATGCGCACATTGCTTCAAAAGGCCATAACATTTGGCACCCTGGTCGAGCAGCGGGCAAAATCGGTACAGAAGAAGAAGAAATCGGGCGGAAAACAAAACAAAACAAAAAAAACCCCCCCAGCACCAGCACCAGCGGGATTATGATCTATCCGATCCGATTGAAGCTTCAGGTCCGCACACAATACCGCGGAAATTGGATTAGTTCTGGTTAAGTGCATCCGAAGGGATATTCTTCCCTGCCCGGGGAAAC
>STHB01032314.1:0-10510 GCA_018908115.1 Anopheles rivulorum
CGGGTCATTTTGGGGTCGATCGATGGTCTATTTCACGTTCCCGACGTTCCGAGTGAGTAGACATTGAAGAAGCTTTGGAAAACATTAACCCAAGCACACACACTAGAGTCAACAGTTTCACCTTCTTCATTAGAGTGTGATCGAGAAGTAGCTCAGCCTACTAAAGTGCACAACATTTATTTGCTTATTTCCACCTTTTTTTGTCTTTCATGTGTCGCGCGAGCTTCGTGCGCGTGTCAAAAGACGGATGGTCGCGTCATCACTACTGCTCGAATCAATTTTATCACATTTCTTTAACGCACCAAAAACCCAACCAGACAGTACACGATCCGATATGTGACGCTCATCAGCACAAGACACGAAAAAACAAACAAATCAAAAGAAAACAACAACTACAAAAACTGACTCATGTCTCCAACACTCCTTCCAAGCTGTTCGGGACCATCCGTGGTGGTGTGCTTTTGGGTTAACTTAAATGACCCAGCACGCGCTCTTCGCTGCTGAGACGTCGTGTTCTCGCAGCGCTTTGATAATCTCGGCAATCTCGCTAGTGGCTCATCGGGTCCGGGTCATCAGGTGACATCGGCCGAAAGTCATCAAATTCAACCGTCCGCTTGGTGCCCCATACTCACGGGCAATTCTTCTTTTGTTTTACTTTCAAGTGGTTTTCTGCATGGCTTTCTTCGAAAAGCCGCGTAGGCAGTACTGGAGATGCGGTTGTTTCTTTCTTTTTACTTAAGAAGTTGAGAATGGAAGGTGTACATTCAATTTAAAGTAAATCTTCAAAACTGGAATGAACTTAAGAAAATTAGTTATTTAAATTTGAAATCAAATAGAGAACAAATGCACAACTCGACTGAAAAATTGAGGTTTTAAAACAGGTAAAACATCTTTTAATAAAAACCTTATTAAGGTTATATCATCAATACTAACTACCTTGGGCTTTATATTTAATTTAAAACAAAATAAACATAATCTTTGAGTATCCAGATGAAAATGGACGTTTTGCTTAGAACAAAATAGTAGAACATAAGATTATGATATGAGATATTCAGGGAATTTGATGAACCATTACTAACATTGCATTGTTGTTGATATGTTAATGTCATTATTGGATCATTTTCTTTTAATTGAATAAACAACAACCTTTTCTAAATAAATTTATTTTTAATATTATCTGTTAATTGGATAGAAAATAAATTTCTCCATACAAAAATTTATATAAAAGTCTTAAGGTAGATAAGCTTTTATATGGAAACAAACATTGAAATTTAGATGTGCGTTTGAATAAAATTTAATGGGTCTTTAAGACAAATTGAAAAGACAAAGATATATTTGAATTTGAATTTAAGACAAATTTGAAGGTGAACTGAAAAAATAACAATTTATTCCATCCTATTAATTACAACTTTAAGGTTAAAATCTACTAACAAATCTGAAACTGATCACCTGGAGATCATTGCTAAGATTGCTATTAATTTTCTTGGTGTTTTCCAATGTGTCATCCAATGATGCACCAGAAAGTAATCTATTGATTTAAAGTCTAAACTAAGAAAACTTTCTTCTACAAATTACATTTCTTCAAATAAAACATTAATTCTTAACAAAAATGCTCTAAGGTGCCTTAAAAGGCCATTAAATACTAAAATTTCAAACCAAGGATATCATTCCACTGTAACTATTCTTCACAGACTTCAAATTTTGGACTCAGTAGCAAACACTCTAAGAATAATATCAAAATTTATTAAAAGATCACCAAAATCTTTCAATTCCAAAGACATGCAAAATTGATTCGGTGACATGTACAATTATTTCCGTTTATTGTATTTTTTTGTTTTTTGTTTTAATTTTTTATTTCTTGCCGTACGCTCATCCGCAAGCAATAAACGGCTTTTGGTGAAAACAATATTCCATTCCATTTCGTTGGCAGTGTAAGATGCGGCAGATATTTTCCGCATCATTTCCATCACCTTTTTTTTCTCTCCGTCCCGGCAACTGTTTTCCCGAACCGCACCAAACCGCCAACAATGACATGGAGATAACTTTCCCCAAAGCACATACATCAAGAATCAAGCGAACAATATAACAAGCAAACAAGCAAGGGAGAGTAAAAAAAAACACACACACAGAATATGGAACGTCAGTGTGGAAAGCCAGTGCCAGTGCCGGCTGGGTGGCGGTTCTCAGTTCCACCCGTGCGAGAGACACGAGTAAGCCACAGTTTTTGCGTAACCCGCAGTGATGAATAATAAAACACCCGAAAGCACCGAGGCTAAAAGCCAGGCTTAGAACCTTCGACTTCGAAGCTTGACTTGGGAGGTGGCCTCATACTTCCTTCCTTGCCATCCTTTCTTTCCTTTCCAGTCAACAACCGCCGTCTGTGTAGGCCAAACAGTTTTACGTTTTGGTTGCTTTTCTTCCTTCTTGTCCTACAGCCAGTCTCATCCGGTTCATCCTCCAGTTGGTGGTGTAATAAAAATGCATGAAGCATCTGCTTCACCTTATGGCAAATTTACACCATCCGGGGGGAGAGAAACAACAAAAAAGACTTTAAAAATAAAACAAAAAAACGCATACGCGGCGCATAAGCAAGCGAAAAAAGGTAAAGTATTTAAAATAAAAACACCTTAGCGCCACACCGCAAACCGGGCAAAAGAAAACAAAACAGGGGGAATACATCTCTAACCATACCACCCACCTCATGACTCCATTTTTTCCCCCCATTCCCCTCCTACCCTGGCGGGTGCCGGGAGTAGAAAAGTCGGCTCGGAAAAATTAACATACAATTTTGTGCACATTCTTCACGACGACGCAGTATTTAAAGCAAAGATTTCCTCGTATCATAAGGCAAGAAGTGAACGAACGAAGCAAACGAGCTAAAAGAAAAGCGACACGATACACACTTACGCATTGCCACCTTTTTGCTGGATGGTGGTACTTGGCGGTATGCTTAGCTCTCGTGAAGTTTAAATGAACAAAACAGACAACCGACCACGGGAGGAGGGTGATGGAGGGGGGGGGGGGAGGAAGCAACGTTTGGCAAATGTGGCAAAGAACCCATCGACCAACCTGTCGCATGTTTTTTTTTTTTTGTTTGTTTGCTTCTTGCCCGTGGTTGGTCGTGGTTGGTTCAAAGCACCGTTGACCTCGTGAATCGTGACGTAACGGTTGGGATGGATGGAGTGAACAGCACCGTTGGGGTAATGGGTCTGGCACGCATCCAGGAAACACACCCCTCCAAACGGAAAGATGATGCGCCGATCGTGCGGTGTCACCGAAAGTTTAATTTCTGCCGCGTGACATGAGCCGAGCCGAGCTCTCCGTGTCTACCGTTGTTGGGCGATTGTAATGGGCGATAGTTTGCATCGATGCCACTGGGCGCGGGGTTTTGTTCATGGCTTCCATGTTGCTGCAGGGTTTTTTTTAAGTGGACGTAAGAAAATGAAGCCTTAAATTTGATTAAAATGCATTATTTTACGATAAATATTTTTAAAACAAGATAATTGTTGATCAAACATTAGAGTATGGTTTAAAACGCAAAACTATTTTACACTGAAAAATTAAACAAAATAGAAACTTTCTTATGGAAGATAGCAGAAAATAAAAAATAAAATACAAGTCCAATGCACATAAGAAATCACAAATTTTAAGTTTCCACATTTTAACTTATTTAATTTTTTTTAATTATTACAATTTTTTTATGTTATTAAAATGTTAAATTTACAATTTACTATTAATTCAATAATTATTAATAATTAATAATTATTATTAATTGAATTCAATTCTTCAGTTTGTTTTGAAGGCATTCGGTGATTAATGAAAAATTCAATTACCAACGAAAAATCTGGAAAAATAAATCCCAAATTCCTAAACCTAAGAAAATATTGGAAACAATTTAACTTTCGGTTAACAATATTCAAGAGACACTTCTTCTCATGCGAGATCATTGAGACCTCCAATGGACAGTAACGCCTCTATTTCACTGGCCATATTCAGTGGCTAACCTATCCCTGAGTTTGCCATTTGACTTCCGAGAGTCATTTTGGCATTATATTGTTGGTTGGCTTAATTGGCTTCTATGGTTTAACTTCCTAGAACTCTAGTCTATCCTAGAACCCTAGTCTATGCTCTATTACGAATTTCATGATTCTTCTTATCGTTTTCCCGTATCCATCCCTCCAATATGCTGTAAGGTCTCCTAAGGACACTTTTACTGGTGGATACTTTATGCAAGAGAAGATCATGTGTCTGACGGTTTCGGGCTTTCGACAAGTGTTACAATTTGGATATTCTGCGATTCACATTTTATGTCGTCTACATTTGGCTCAGTCGTGTCTTTCTAGAATTCTGATTAATTTTGCGTATTTCGGTGGCGAGATTCATCAATGTCTCGATGCCAAGGTATGGACTCCAAATTGGATTGAAACTCTTCGAATTTGTTGCACTTTGCATGCGCACATGTTCTGGTACCACTGTTGTGTGTCCTCTATCGTTCTGATTCACCTAAGGGGTTATGGCATCCTCCATTCTTTTCCTGTTCCTTACAAGATTTTGTTCATTTATACCTGCTTAACGAAACACTTAAAATGATTTATATCTCTTGAAAGAACAATATCACTAAGCGTTTGTAAATGTTATAATTTATCGATTGGTAGTGAAAGAATTCTTAACTTTTACTAGAAGCTTAATATTTTGTACCTAATTTCTTAAAACTATGTAATTAAACCCGTTTATTATTAATAAACTCATGACATTTTTCATCACTTCTATAATTTTTTCTCCCTTTTTTTACTTTTTGTTTATTTTAAAGATGTTTTTATTGTCAAATAATTCGAAATTCGTGTTAATGAGTTGCTAATGCATTCCAAACTCGCCAAAACTCTTTTAATTATATTTTTTAAAAATTTCACGTCTAACTGACATTGATAATCTCAACCTTTCTTTCAACACTAACACAAATTCTGTAAAAATGTATCAGTTCCTCTTTTTTGCTCTAATTCACAAGCCTCGCTGTTGCGTAAGTATCACAGCTGCCAATTGTTGTATCTTCACCTTTCCGACACTTAAGACAGAAAGAAAAAGAAAGCCAACTTCCACCCAACCAGCAGGGAGTGGCACGCCAGAATTTGCCGATCGTAGGGCACAACTAGACAAGGCTAACACAGCGTCCAGCGGAAACAGCGATAAGCGGCCCCGAGTTCTTACAAGCCATTCGCCAGCGCCAAAAAAAGAAGCTCCATCTTCAAATTTGACAAATAGCTTTCCTATGCAAATTACTTTAACAGCTTCGCGCTCGCGTTCTTACACGCCTGCTCCCACACGCCATCAATCGCCACCCATCCCGCCATCCCGTGGAACGCGAAGAAAGCGAGAAAGGCATGGAATGCAATCAATAAAAATAATTACAGGAGCGCAAAAATTATGAAAAACACGAACCGAACCGTCCACGGACGCGCTCGGTTCCGGGGTGAGATGAAGATTCTCGCCAACGGATAACGAGACCGACACCGGGCATGCCTTTCGAGAGGGAAAGAGGTGAAGGATGGGAGGAAGAGAAGAGTGGGTAGGCAACCCCCTGAACCTCGACAGTGCAACCGGTTCTTAACGATCCATCCATCCATTCGGAACCGTCGATAGTCGGCGTTCTGGCGATATTCTGCACACAAGTCACACTTGCCCTGCCGTTACGAAGTGAGCCAGCCAGTTCCATCACCGCGTTCGTAGCTTGCGGTGCTGTGCGGAGCCGAACACTGCAATTGGGCTCCACAGCTCGTTGGGCACGAAATCGCCCTGCAGTCGACTGCAAAAACAAAAAAAAAAGGGAGCGACTCGGCACAGCACCACCACCGGCAGCGCAAGGGCAGCAAAGGGAGGCAAAAGAAAAACGGACCCTTTTTTTCCAAACCGGCGAAAGCAAAGAAGTGGTGAAGAAAGCACGCAAAAACCTGTCGATCGTGATGCTGTTAAAAGATTTTGCATAATGAGAGCGTAACTGAGGGCATCAACGATTGGATCGGCGCGAAGGACAGTGGACCCTGGCGAGCGAAGTTGAAGGAAGGCAAACCGATTGCATGCCTTCGAAGGTGCGCACATGAAATATTGTCCATTCGCCACCATCCCACCGCAAGCATTCGCAGCACAACACGCAAATGCGCACGATCGTGTCGATGAAAATGGTTGCTGCACTCGCATCGGTGCAATCGGGGCTGCATCTTGACGCACCGCAAGAGGGCCCGGGTCCGATATGCAATTTGTAGTAGCAAAACTAGGACTCGGGCTGTTTTTCGGTTCTCGGTCACCGCAAATTGCTCTCAGCTGCTCCCCGTTTATTTATCACCCATTTCCTCCCCAAAACTTCGACTTCTTCCACGTGTGTGTGTGAGTGCGAGGATAATTGCAGATAATTTCCCGCACTAGCATGTCCCGTGAAGTATTTATCACCTGCTGATGCTTCTGCTTTTGTGCGCTGCTGGCGGTACCGGGTTGCCCATCATTCGGGACAGTTCAAAGCAGAATGGTTCGTCGCATTAGGTGGATGCGCGTGATAGCGTGCCCAGCAAAGGGTCACCTACCCAAAAAAAAAAAAAAAGCGTTGCAAACAACGTCACCTTAATCGGTCCCGCTGCCGGAAGCATAATTTCTTGCCGTTTTCGGGTTTTTTTCTTCTGCTAAGAATGGACCGTGAAAGGTTAACACGATTTAACGAAAGCGAACATTTAATGTTTCAGTTACACGCTTTGCTTCCCCAAGAACTTTCCGAAACCGTTTTCGTTCTCTTCTCGGGTGCTATAAATCATTTTCTTGCGAGGCAGCAAGTTATGCTCAGCTTTTGACAAATAGAGCCACCAAATGGGGCCAAGATCAAAGCAAGGATCATCCCGACGAGAACAAAAGGACCAAACGATCGCCTCGAGGGGATCGAGCTCAGCTTTAGAGCAGCAAAAAGCAACCTTAAAGGATGCTCTCGCGATGCGCTTAAGCGCTTTTTAATAAACCGAAATTACGCGTCTACTTGGCGCTTAATGATGCATCCGCTGTCTCACACACACAGAAAGGAAACACTTTTGTCCTTTTTTTTGTTTTTTTGTTTTGCAATTGCTCCCTTTGACCTCTCCATCGCGGAACAAGATCCTCTCGGGAAGAAGCAAACTCAACGAGATTTCGTTTAAACACAGAAAAAAAATGAAAGATCAAGTTCGTCGCTTACTCGGGCGTTGTGTTCTTTTCATTTCACTCCCGGTGAGAGTTTCTTGGCTTGTTGTCAGGGTTAAACAGGCACAGGAAAAAAGGTGTTCGCTTCCTGCACACGAAACTGCACTTTAATCAGCAAAACATCCAGCGCTGCCCAGCGCAAAAGCGGGTCATTCGTGGCTGAAAGCGATCAGTTTTCGTGATGAGGCCTCCCGAAAATTGAAGCCCGCCTCACGCGCGTTCGCCACATGTAGTTAGTGCGACACATAACTCACGGTATTTATCAGTCCCTTCTTAGCCCTTTCTTGCCATTTCCCTCTTCCCCGGAGGGGAAAAACCTCGTGGAGAAAGTGTCGGATGTTATAAAGCGAACCATCTCACTAAGGGAAGAAAAAAAAAACACTCATACGCCCCCCAAAAACATAACGCAGCAAAATAAGCTCCGAAAAAAAGATAATTTCTGCTTCACGCGGGAGTTGATGGGTAAAACAACACAACAACACAGCAAAACCGCCACCATCGCGCACGTATTAAAACGCACGCTCGTTATGACCCAATTGGGAAGACGTTTAGCCACTGCTACTACTACCGGACCGGAAAATTAAGCCCAAAAGGTGTGCTCTCCGTATAGGTTTGTGTGTGTGCCTGCGTGACGTCAAATGTCTTCCCAAACGGGGAGAGGGTGTGAGAAATTGGTGGTGTTTGCTGTGGTGGTATTCCAGCCGAAAGCGTTGCGTTACGCCCTTCGCCGTACGAAAACGCTGCAGCAAAAAAAAATTTCATCCGAAAATCTTCTTTCATTGCATAATAAAACGATTTATCATGCTCTCCCCGGATCGGATTAGTGCAAAAGTATTGGCACTCGGTGGCCGGTGTGAAATGAGGCTGAAACGAAACGAACGGGGGCTTCTTTGCTGGGGCGAAACGAACCGTGCCAGTGTGGTCGAATTGGGATTTGAAAGAAAAGCAATAGAATTATGATGTCGAACAGCAGAACCGTTACGCGGTTGGTGGATGGGAGGGGGAGTTGAGATTGGGTGGTGATGTTGTGGGACTCGGTGATAAGGTAACGCTAAAAACATCACTTTGTGCCACCATCGCCGCTTTTGTGTCCCAGTTCCAAGCGCCAGATGCCCGGGACGCCAAAGTTTATGTTCCGCATAATTCTTTCCCCACACAAAGGACGGATGGGGGGCAGATAGGAAGGCAGGATGCCAGAGAGGGGAGGAGCGGGGGGGGGGGGGGGGGGGGGGGGGGGGGGGGGGGGGGGGGGGGGGGGGGGGGGGGGGGGGGCAGAGGGTGCAAATTGAATTTGGCATATTTTTAGTTTTCAATCATACAAATTGATTTCCGAAATAGGTTTCCCCATTTGGCGTGTTGCGTTGTTGTCTCACCTACCACGGGCGAACATGTGTCCCAGGGTGTTGAGCAATTTGCACATTTATAGCCTCATTTGGTGGAGTGTGTGTAGTGTGTTGTTTTGTTTCTCGGAGGGTTTTCTGTTGGCCGAAATCTGCATGACCCAGTGGTTCTGCAATTATGCGCAACATCTGCAAACGCAGCAAGCGCCCGCGCGCACGCTCGAGAAGATGAATATAGAACGCTGGGAGAGAGAGAGAGAGAGAGAGCGAGAAAGAGAGAGAGAGAGAAAGAGAGAAAAGAAACGTTTGAAGGTGTTGCGTGAAATGAATTAAGCAAATAAATTAGCACATCGATAGCCGGTAATTGTGTGTACCATATGCATTATGCGTCCAGTTAGCAATGAATTGAGGGAACTGTTTGCTCCATATGGTGCAGCTTAACAGTGCGTAGCATAATTATAAGGACAATTAGAGAATACTTATCGCGATCGATTTGTATGCTGCTCAATTATAGACAAAGAAAATATAATTGTTTCTTCCTTTACTTTCTTAATGATAATCCAATTTATGCTCCACGAATGTTGTTTCCTTTCAAAATTAATGTTGACATCAAAACATCAAACTTATTTTTTTAGCATTTGGTTCCTCGTGATTGTGCGACATGAATCCCCCAAACATTTAAATTGCATTGTCTACCACTAAACGATAAATTCAACAAATTTTAGAATCGTTTTATGTACAGAAACGAATTATTGTTCTCAAGTTATTTTAAAGTTACAAATTAAAATATTTCAATGTTTTTCGTTCAGTTTTTGATATTTGTTTGAATAATTTTTGGTAAAATTTTCATAAATGATTGGAAAATAAATAAAATTTCGTAAAATAAATATCATATCAACCCATGAATAATTTCATTTATTTAAAAAAAACTCCTATACTTTTGCTTAACACTGTAAATAACAATAGAAAACAAAATCAGAAATCCGAAAGAAAATAAACAATGCTGCATGATAGATTGATCTCATAAATACAATGGTTTGAAGCTTCTAGGCTTCCTTTTTTATGTCATTCCTCATTGTTTCACACGTTTCAAAAGTCCCCAAAAACAAAAAAACTGTACCGATTTAACGTACCCCTCGCACTGGAAGCAGAAAACCGTCCGTATCAGCAAATAGAAAATCAACCTTCATTAAGTGTATCAACACACTCGCACGAAGCGTGCACACACAAATCGAAGGTGACACTTTCGCTCGATTACATTAGCCTTATTTATTTGCGCTACCGAACCATAAACTAAAGTGCTCCGGAGGCATTTTTCCCTGCCCAATCAGATAACCTGTGGCGGCCATTCTCGCAAAAAGGTGGTTGGGTGACCTTTTTTTTTTCTTTTGTTCCTCCTTCCCCCAAAAGGCGACACCTTCGAGTCGAGCACAGGACCGAATGATCCTTGATGGTGGCCAGCGAGTGAAAAGATCCGATTAAACGGTTGGCACCGAGAAACCACCACCATTGGGTGGTGGGTCAGCCAGTGTGATCGAAAGAAATCGGTACATTGTTAAGATAAATAGCCCTGCTTGTAATCAAATCGAACCAGCCAGCCAGGGGTGGTGCTCGGGTTTTGACCCGTGTTCCTGGAACAAGCTGGTACACGAAAATGGAGAAAAAAATATACCTCACACGCAACGCAGGTCGAAAAGAAAAATCATTTCCAAACCCCCAACGAGCCTGGCCAACAGGCCACCAAACCCCCAAAAAGCGTTAAAAAGAGCACCATGGGAAGGGATTTCTTCTTCTTCTTCTTTTTATGTTGGCCATTTGTCTTGCTCTCCACTAGGTTTTCCCTTTGCAGTGGGTGACAATTTTTTCTCTACGCTCGATTCCACTTTTCCAATCTGATGCACTCGAGGTGTTTTTTTTTTCTCTTTCGGCTTAAGAAATGGTTCTCAAGACGTACGTGC
>STHB01032384.1:0-10507 GCA_018908115.1 Anopheles rivulorum
TTTCCGGCGGTGGAGCGCAACGACTCGTGCAATGTTGGATGCACGGTCGCATGATCGACGGCCAGTTAGCGCCGTCGTAAATGGTACGGAAATGCCATGGTTGATCGTCGCAACGCGGCAAGCGAAACCGGGAGAAGAAGCTCGTCGGGTGGATCGTGAAGAATTTTTGAGTAATGCACCATAGCTCAGGTGCTCAGGCACTGCAAGGAAATGAGGGAAATTTCCTCCCACAGTCCCAAACCAAAACAGGTGGTGAAAGTCATCGCCTAGAACAGCTCAATTAGCTCCCATTCATCCCAGCAGCGACCAGTACGCCTCATTCTCGGTGCGTCTAACGTGATGGAGTTAACCACCCACCGTAAGATCGCATCAATCAATGTCGCAGCTAGTTGTCAAACAATTGGCACCTGTCAATAGGCCACCGCGCGGCACGCGCGTCTCTTGAGTGACGGAAACACCCATGAAGATCCGTATCACTAACCGACCGACCAATAAACACTTTGCTGAGCAATGACTCCCTTCTTGGAGTGCTGATTCTTAAGACGCTCGTTTAACGCTGGCCGCACAATCTTCCGGAAGCGCTTAACCGTTTACAGCGCTTGAAGTGCTTGAAACACTTTTGCCTTTCTCCATGATAATGCTAATGACGAGCGCTGCTAATGGCATGCGAAGCAGAGCAACACTTTGCGCGTGTTTTCTACCACGTGCACGAAGGAACGATAAAACTGGCGTTTTAAAATCGTTTGCTTTGGTGCAGTTTGGTGGAGGACGGCAGAATACCTTGTTCTGTCCCAGGAACGTGTAGCTATTTTTAAAAGCGTTCGTACAAAAATCTCCCTGCCCAGTGGAGAACCGCAACGGAGCAGAGAATGAAATCATAATCATAACCTGGTGTGTGCTGGCTGCTGTGCTGCTTGTGCTCGCAGGTTACGCGCTTCCGTTGATCGCCAGCCGAAACGATAAACAACTTTCCTGTTCCTGTTCTCCTGCTCACCGTTCGCTCGCCGGAACAGTAAGCAAGCAAGCTATATTTTACACCTTGTTCTGCCGTGAAACAATCTCCTGCCCACGCATTACCGTTGGGGTTGGCTGGTCTTGGAGTCTTGGAAATTTATGATAAGTTTTCGACGGCCACAGTACAAAACCCAACAACCTTGCCCTGGTTTTGCGGAGAGTTTCTGAAGAGGCGACCAGAGTTTGTAGATATTTTACTGTAACGACATGTTTTGAGGGTTTTCCACTCTAGGCAGCCAACCGAGCAGAAGCCAACGAGTTCACTCCGGTGCTCCGACTGGAACTGCAACACTGGTGGGAGATATGAAAAGTTATGTTTCCAACTCTTGGGGACCACTCGCACTTCCACCAACACAACATTCCATCGAGTGCTACGTGAGGTGAAGTTGTGTTGTTGTTTGTGTGTGTGTTTTGTTGGCTTTTTCGCTATCTCTTCCACCACCCATTCGCTATGTTTTAGCAATTTGGGCAAAAGACTGGGACAGCAATGTGACAGTTATTGCGGGTGATTCGCTGTTGGACGACACGGCGAAGTAACTGCCCTTTTTTTTTTTTGCTAACATTGGGTCACCGCTTTGGGGTTGTTGTTTTTTCTATTTTTTGTCGCTGACACAACAAACGAGCCAGTGATAGCAAAAGGGAATTTCAAGGTGATTTAATGAAGCACCCCAAATAAAAAAATAACAACAACTGTCGAGTAGATTGGAAAGAAAATTACGCTGAGCAGTGTGATGTGGGTAAGGTTTGCAGTTGATACAGTAGTGGAAAGATTTGACTTTCAGCTGACTTTTCGTGTATTGTGTTTTACTGCTGTTGATGTCTAATTTTAAATTATAATAGTATTTAAATTACTGGAAAATAAAATTATATTAAATAATAAAATAATAATGCAAAAACGAAAATTATTCTGCTCAAATGAAATTCGGATATTCGATCTCCTATCTGCATCTCCAACCAAATGGAATTTTAAATTCTTTTGTATAATTATACATTAACTACATGCATGAATGTAAACCTAAGAAATGGCTCTAAAGCCATTCTCTTTTATGATTACGTACACCAATCTTCAGATATATTCAATACATGTATTCTAGACACAAAAATTTATGGTTTGAGTACAAGACTGTATTTTTTGCAATAATTGAAGAATTTGTTTTTTAAGCATCATTAGCAACCAAATTCGTTCGCTTGTTATAACATCCCAAGCGATTTTCAATATTTTGCCTTAAACATTTCGAGTGTAGGAATTAGACAAGTAAGAACTACCATCTGACTACATACTTAGTCTATATAGAAGTATAGAAGCTAACTAAACGAACGAACTAAATACGACCTTTAAAAAACAACATGGTACAAATTAATACAAAATCAAATTAATCAACCCCGCGGGAGAAATATTTCATCCCACATTGCACCAAGCATCAAGCACCACAAGGGGAAACCGCCTTCTATGCAAACAAACTGCAACATCGCGAAAAGTTCGCCGCCCCGTGCACATAAGCTTCACCCAAAGCTACGGCGAACACATTTGTAAGGTTCCGTCGCACCCCAAAAGCAAACAAAACCGATATTTCCATTCACAACGCCGTGGTGTGCATTGCTATCGGGATACACCCGAAGCACACAGAGGAAGAGACAACATGAGGAAAAGGATAGAGATGGTTGCGTCTTTTTTCCACACACACGATTCAACCTCAGTAGTTCCAACTGGTGAGGAATCAAAACGAGGATAGAAGAAAGAAAAGAAAACACACACACATACACACACACACAGGAAAACAAAATCTGTGCGCATGTGTGTCTCATGGGAGAGTGGCGACGGAGTGGTCGCCAAGACAACGGCAACCGCGCAGCAGAATGTACGAATGTGTACGGCAGCGTTCAGACAGCTTCACAGCCAGTCACGCATACAATCACTCACGCATATACGCTCTGTGTGTGTGTGTGTGTTTGTTGGTAGTGTTACGGGCGGCCGTTGTCTGGCGACAATCGTAAATAAACATCATCGTTAGGCGCCAACCGGGAAAACTCCATTTCGCCGGGCTGATAATGCTTCCCACCAACGTGCTGGGTGGCGCCGAGGGCGCATAAGGGGAGGTGGACAGGAAGGGGAAGATTGTTCTCTCTCCCTTTCTCTCGCTTCCCTATTTCCCGCACGTCCTACGAGCGGAAAATTTCCGTCCGCAATGCTTTTGCACTGGCCTTCCACGTCGATGCAGTCATGTGACGGATCTGGCTCCAATGTTTCCATCCGTGCGGTGGGCCACCACACTATTGTAACCGTGGCTTTGTAGCACCAGTGTGTGTTTATGTGTGTGTACCCACTTGGCAACCATGTATCTGCATTATCTGTCATCACAATGTTTGGCCTTCCCCCCACCCCCCCCCCCTCCCCCCAAAACTCATCAGCCTTTTGTATTTTTAAAGAGGTGGCCACCTCGCCACTTTTCACCATCTGGTATGCCAGGTTTGGTTGTTATTTTTCCTTCCTTCTTTCTTTCTTTCTTTGGCCTGGCCTGCTTTGTTCGGTTGCGCTGGTTCGCCAGTACTGCAGCAACCATACGCGCCTATGGTTAGGCAATTTGGAATAGCCCACGTGGCCTATTTCACACACCGTGGAGTGGAAAATGTCGCTTCCACCAGGCTCCCACTCCGTGTAGTGGGTTTTTGTTGTGTGGTACACGGTACTCCTTTATTCCCCGTGTGGTGATAATGACGCCCGTGCCGGAATGCGTTGTACTCGAGCGAAAGAGAGAGAGAGAGAGAGAGAGAGTGAGAGACTTCTTCAGTGTAGCTCGATAATCTAGCTGCAAGCTGGGTAAGGGTGTGGGTCATTTTTTCCATATTCACCTCTCCCTCCTCCCCCCCCCCCTCTTCCCCTCTCCCTCTTCACCCCAAGCGACTCGCTCATTCCCGCTGCTGCAGTTACTTCCAACCGACGGGTGGCAGGCAGGCATCTTACGGTCGTTGTCGAACTAAGCGATCGCTAGCGCAGCACGTCGTCCGGTGTAGAACAGCAGAAAGCAACGAAACACCCGTCCCGTCGAAGTAAACTATATCGCATTACACGAGCGCCGTGTTCGTGTCTCTCCGGCCCAATTCCAACACTCCCGGTTCGCAACACCCACTGGTCCACTGGTGGTCCACTCCACGGTAGTAGCTTCACTCGCAGCTTCACCATCCAGGGAAGGAAAGACTCCTCCATCCTCATCTGTACCACGTGCGGGAAACGGGAAAACTTCAGCACGGCACGGAAGTGCCCGTAACCGTGGTGGAATTTTCCCTCCCCTCCCCCACCCGGGGGGGGAGTGGTATCAGGTTAGGTGTGTTGCGTGACTTTAATTCCCGCGTTCCCGATCATCATGATCGGATCCACGATGGTGAAGCCACGATGAAGAGGGGAGAGGGAGGGGGAGGGGGGGGGGTGAGGGAGGTGGTAGTAAACGGGAGTGGAGATGCGGTGACCGTGAGAGACAGCCGGCCAAACAAATAAATCCTCTTTTTGAACGAACCTTTCCGCAGCAGAGAATTCAATTTCCTCGCGAAAGGTTGATAAAATAGCATTAAAAAAGATAAGCAAACAAACGAGAAAAACATACATCATATCATAGAAAGTGATCGAAACCGAAACAGTCAAGCGCAAAAACAATTTTATTCCAAGGAAGAAGTTCCTATAGATACAAGGAAACAAAGGAAAACACGCAGAAACCACAAGCATAAGGAAGACATAATCGTTTCGCTTTCGATTATGATATTATGACGTGATTTGTTCTTTCTGTTACCTTACCCTTTACGGCACACACCCTTGGAATAACGTTTAAATCGCTTTGTCTTGGTCGTGTCCTGGTGGTTCGTGTATTCGTTCGAGCGGCTAAATAAACGAGCAACTCCACTTGACGTTGGTTGTTTCGTTTTTTCCGCTGCGTGCGAACCGACAATTACGCGGTTTCTACGCGGCGTTTGATTTGTGGTTTGCGTACGGGTAAAGCAAGCCCGTTCCTTGAGCCATTGGGACGACGGGCAAGACAAATTGTCGTACAAATTGTAGGTCCTGCTTAATCTGTGGTCTTACTTTCATCGCTTTAGTCGGGAAGTTGGTGATGTCGTCGACTAAAACTCAGAGCATAAAGGGAGTGGGATGGTGACCAGGTCTTTAAGACCGTTTGGTCAGCATTTTTCCTGTACAAGGGGATGTGAATGTCCTAAAATTACAACTCCCCCCCCCCCTTCCCCCTCCCCCCATCCAAAATAACATCTGCCATGACTACCCAACTGACCCTAACGGCCAGTGGCTGTTTCAGGATGTGTTTGAATCGAACACCAAACTTATCCAAGCTTTGGTTCATTCTCTTATTTCCACCTTTACCAGTTCGCGTTTTATCGTGTGAACCCAACAAAAAAAAAACCACCCCCAGAAGGTGGAAACCATATGGTACGAGCCTGGGGATGTAATCGATCGTTTTGAGCATCGATATCATTTGTCCTTTTTTGTTTTTGTTTTGGGCTGTGATTGGATAACACTCTCAGACAGATTGAATGGTTCGTATGGAATCGAACGAACGAGCGGTGTGTTAAGTGGATGTTTTGTTGCTGTTTTTTTTTTGTTGTTTCTTTGTTGTGCTTGAATTTCCGTCCAAAAACAAAAAGTCCATCATTTTGCCGGACAGCAAAAAGTCCGGCTTTCTGGTGTAATCTGGTGCTCCCAGCAGTAACGAACTAACGCGTTGTTCACGCTATTGCTAACCGATTTCATTTACGGTTCGCCATAGCACCATAACGGCCGTTATGTAACGACCAGCGCACGTACGCACGTGGCCGATGGATGTTTGCGAGAGGGTGCGGCTTCATGGAAAATTCATGTCACGTGACTGCAACGGGCGAAACAAAGCACTGCCAGCGCGCATTCAACCTTTTTTCTCCCCCCCCCCCTCCACTATCGCATATAAACCCACCCTCACTGCCTCCCACTTTGCGCCAACCATCCACCATCTGCTTCGTGCGACCACCGAACACCGAACAAAGGCAATCGAAAACGCAGCATCCAGCATCGCTCGTTTGGGGGAAAGGATGAAGCGTTCCCTAAAGGAACGCAGAGCAACACACGTAAAGCGAAACGTCATGCGAACGTCATGCGAAATACACGCACACGAACGCTGCCGTACCGAGCGGCCGAGCGACCGAGAGTAAGTTTCATCCCACCCCTAGGTATGGCAACAGGTGGTTCGAACCATTCTAACACGTACGGTCTAGTTGGCCGTCCTGTTTGGCGCTGGATTTCGCATCGCACTTGCACGGAGCGGATCACAACCATCCAAGCAAGCAACCATCGCATAGGATGCTCTCGCACACACTCTCGCGCGCGCTCGTTTTCCATGGCAACCGTGTGCAGGATGGCGTTGCGATGGCGTGTTTCCTACTCCATTCTGTTGTTTTTTTTTCTTCGGTTTCGGTTCGATTCACCAAAAAAGCAGAAAAACAACCATTAACCGCCACACCCAAACTTGATGGGCCCGATGGTTTGATGGATGATGGATGTCTTTTTATTTCCCCCCTTTTTTCTCCTACGTGCCATTCATTCGTGTGACGAGTTATCGCTTGGCAAAAGGGGGGAAAACCTTCCAACACCACCACCCCTTCCTCCCCCCTCCGGTGGGTGGAAAACTTTTTTGGGCGGAAAAGTTTGTGTATGTTCTTGCTGCCAGTCGCTCGAGTGGGAATTTCCCACTCGTTCGCGAGGGTATAATGGCTCAACCACATCAAAGAGAATAATTCCTTTTTCTTTAGCCCGGCTTCATTACACACCTAAATTCACCTACGCACGAAGCGAAGCGTACCTTGAACCATACGAATAAATTCTGTTATAAAATAATAAAAAAAAAAAAATAATTTCAAGATAATCTAGTATACCGTTTCTTGATATGTTTTCGTATTGGATTATCTTGAAATGGTACATTTTCTTTACGAATATTTTATTTTTATTTCAAGAAAATTTGCTTGAATAGTAGAATTTTCTTGCACAACATGATTTTTCAAGAACATATTTGCTTGAAATTAAAAAAAATTCTTGATCTAGAAAACATTTATTTGGAAGCAAGTTAACGTGAAATTTAACAAATTTGTGGCAAAGAAAATTTTCTGGCATCAAGAAAATACTTAATTTCAAGCAAAATCAAACAAAACGGAGCAGAACAAATAAGAAAATTGAAAAACATCAAGCCGAATCAAACACATTCGGCAGGCTCAATCATCGAAGCACAATACACAATAAAACCTCCAGTGCGTATATGTATGTGTGCGTGTTTCTGTCTGTAAGTGTGTGTGTGTGGTTTATGATATGATTCGAACAGGGATTAAATTAAATTACCATCGAGACCAAAGTCGTTCGGTGCACATTGTGCACAGTTTGTGAACGTTTGTGTTTGTGTGCGCGTGTTTGTCCGTAACCGAAACCACTCGATTTGCTGGGATCGATCGATAGATGAGTAAATTATTTGTTTGCCTCATATCTATTGCACAGGGAATCATCTACTCGCGAACTTTTATTAATTTTTTTTTCCTTTTTTTCAATTTTCTAAAATTTAATTGAAATTATGAATTGAATTGCTTTTTTTTTTCTTTAAAAAGTTATTTAAAAAACAGAACAATTATTTGTGTTTTGAAACCCTGTTTTGCAAAAATATTACACAAAAATTATAAATTTGATTTATTTCATGACATCATCATCAGCGACAAAAAATACCTTTTCCAAGCAATTTGTTTAAGCGACACCTTTGTGCAAGTCGTTAAAATGAAGATCCACTACATAAAATCTACTTGCACATCCCACCTTGCACCATCTGTTTGGTGCTGGGGACATTGTTTCCATTTGCTGGTGGGGAGACAAATAACCATTTGCTGGCACAATCTGCATGCAAAGCACTTGACATTGTGCGCTGGAAATGGCATGAGGATGGTTTTTTTTTGTTCTTGAGGTTTAATTTTGTGTTCACTTTTGCTTGGCAGCATGGTTGGTAGCAAAGTTGGAGGTATCTCGGTCGACATGTTACGGTTTTATTTCCGCGCATGAACTGCCTTTGCCCTGGCATACAGTCGTACAGCCGGGCGATAAATGGGAAGAACTTCCCGATGCGATACGAGGCACACACCGTCATCCTGGCAGTAAAGTGACCATTTAATTAGATTTGCTCGGTGCCCTACTCGACAGTGGCTGCCTCGAGCCACGGTTCCTACTGGTACGGCTAATAGTGTAGCAGGTAGGGAACAAAATTGGTAATGAAACTTTACGACTAGCGTCCACTAGAAGGCGTCGTGTTGTTTCGTGACGCAATTTGCCACGGTGCTGAGATTGTTTTGGTTGTTCGGGCTGATGCTACACAAACAGAAGCCGTTGTTAAACGCCAGGAAGCTAAATTGAGTGTTTTATGTGGTGCGTGTGTGTTTTAGGTCATAAACCAATTTGAAGAATGTGTTGTTCCATCACTAATTAATTTTGTGGCATAACTTAAATAACACTCCACAATTAATGTTACGAATAAAGCGTTTAATAACATGTTCATAAAATTCAAGTTTTAAATTCGATAATAATCACTCTTAGGAAAATAATAAAATTTATGACTTTTTGAATGACTTAGTTATCCTTATTAGGCATTAATTCCGAAAACAAATGTTATAAATCATACTACTAACATGTTCACTATTTATTTTTTTGATAAATTTCTTGCATACAATCTATAAGCTTCATGCTTCTACTGTAACAGCTGCACAGCTTTATCGGAAAAGTTTAACCATTTTCCGGTTGGAAAAAGCTTTCCAAGTTTTTCCGTTGCCATTCCGTCATACCTTGTGTGCGAGAAAAGTTTTTCCTCAGTTGAATTGCATGCAAGGTTTTTCCGAGTTTTCCACCACGCGGGAAAATAGAGAAGCTTTTATTTCCCACCGCTTTAAGAAGCATTGGCGCTAGTAGTAGAATGTCCCCTATTTTTCTACCGCCTTTTTCCCTTATGTACAAAGCCTTCAACCAATCGCAAACGTTGGCAAAACTCGTCCCACACACACACAACGTGGAAACGCATTGGAAATTCCATTTACACCCGCCATGATGCCGTTTTGACTAAAAAAAAAAGCGAAAAATGTTCCCTCTAACGCATAACCATTGACAAACGAGTCCCGTGAGATGTGCACCGGTCTGATCTTGGCGTTGCAAGTTTGCTGTAACACGGTGTCATTGAGGTTTTTACGTGATGTGATTGTTTGATTGAATTTAAACGATACTTTTTTCCGGTTTTATTTGCTTCTTTCCTTGTGCTAACGAAGATTTTCGGCTTCCGGGGGAAAAAAAAGGTAAACTCGAGGGCATAGGCATGCTGCCACATGCTGTAGTTAGTCAAAGTCAATTATTCCGCCTGAATAAGTACGCTTGCTACAAGTGCAGAATTATAATGTAGGAGAAACTTTCCCGTTCAACTTTTAATTCTGTTTTTTTCACAAGTGTTTCTTCCAAAATCATTTTGAATTTGAATGCTTTCTTTGCTTTTGTTGTAACCTTCTTCAAGTGATTAATAAATGGAACGCTTTGTTCCTGTTTCAATGCCGATATCGATACAATTGAGGCTCCTTGTTATCACCAATCGATCAATACAGTTGTTTTGTTGGGGGAAAAAACAAGCATTTACATACCAGCAACAAACAACCTTATTGTTGTCTCTATTGCGTGGCATTAGTACGAGAGAAAGTGGCCCATCGTTACGATCTCCTGTTGCTTTTCGCATCAAACCAAACTGTCCCAACATGTAACTTATTAAATTACGTACTAAAAACATCGATTTTTATTTAAAAACTATTGCAAACAAAACATAACTTCTGACAGTTTTTTTTTGTTTTGTTTTTGCAAACCATCATCAAAAAGGTTACATTATCGGGAAATCCGCCTTTGCGCCTCATTTGATGTTCCGGTGGTACGGCGGCCATAATCCGATTGGCTCGCAATTAACCGATGATGTGACATTTTCCCACCCTCCCCCCCCCCCCCCCGGGGCTTGTTTGTGTGTACGTGCGTGTGTGTGTGTGTGTGCCCTTTTTGTAAATGGCACCAATGCTTGTCGCATCATTTTCCATGCACCATAATTCATAAGTAAATATCACACCCACTTCAGCCGTGGTTGGGGTGTTCGGCTTTTGCCTCGTTCCCTCTGTTTATTTTTGCCCGATCGGCAGCATTTCTGCACCGATGGACGGTAGCATTTTCAAAGGTAACCAAGGTAGGTGTAATACCGTGGCAGCCACGTTACGGTGCGCTCCCTGTTTAAAGCGCCGTTCGGACACACGTGTCACAAGCGTCCTCGTGGCGTCGATTTTCACCCTCGCGCTGTCGATGGGTTTTTCCCGCTAAAGGAAGATTAATCTGCTTTATGAAATTGATATACAGCAAAGGTATGGCCCAAGCAGGGTCCAATTGAAGTTATTAAAAAGGTTGCTTTTTATTCACTCTGTGTGT
>STHB01032394.1:0-10506 GCA_018908115.1 Anopheles rivulorum
ATTCAGCGTCGATCGGGAGAGTTTGGCCGAATGGGCAAAGGATAAGCCCCTCAGCATACTGCAACTAGATCCAGCAGATCGTGCTGTGCTGAGAATAGCAGGTATGTTGTGCATTTAAGTGTTATTTAAGATAATCTAGATTGTTTGGAAGACCTTAACTTAGTTTTTGTTGCTTTGGTTTTGGAAAAGTTTGATAGAAGTTGATAATGAAGTTGATTTGACTTAAAAATTTGTGATGATCTTTCATTTTCTCATGTTTTGAGTACTACTGAAATACGAACAAAATAGTTATATAAAAGTCCTCGTAATTAAACCATGATCACAAAATTTTGGACATTAACTCACCAATCCTGTGCAAATACAATGTTCATTATCCATTCCGTGGAGATGGACTGGCCTGGTCGAAATTGACTGTTTGATAATAGCACGTACATTTGGCAGATGACTTTTTAATTTTTCAATTCTGAAGCTAAAGTCATTGTTAACCCAAAAGGCATGAAAATTTGAGCATGAAATTGCTATTAGTTGAATTATTGTGCTTCCGAGTTGATTTTGATATAGGGATTCGAATTACCAGCTGCAATAAACCCATATAAGAAACACAAATAATCTTGGTCGTGAACTCCTCGTGAATTCTAAAGTTCTAACAAGCGGTGCCTTATACGATATCACGTTGCACTTAACCTTTATTTCACAATCCATAACATTCTTGTTGAAATTTCTAATTGTGTAAGGGACAAAACCCCATGGTTAGGTCACAATCTATTTTTGCTGAGTCAAGGCATAAGGCTGAATCGACCGATGACTTCAGACGATGTTTGTCTGGTGTTGTGTCAGGTGGTGCTGGAAGTTACGCCACTGTTTTGAAACATGGACAAAAAAAAAAAGAGACCGGTACCGGTAGTGAGGAAGTCGACAAAATGGACGTTACCAATTCGTACGGGCCGTCCCTTCATTCCGGCTGAACTGTTTATTTCCGAACTTGACATAAATTAGCAGTTCTTTCTTAGCATTTCATACCATAACCAAGGTTAAGGGTACGAAGCTACGTTTGAAGGTTACCCAAGGAGGTATCGCCCACCTCGACTGCTGCCTCCTGTCACCAAAAGAAAAACCGTCTGACCGCTAAAGGTACCAACGAGAACCACTCCAATTGGGTTGTTGTTTACTTCTTCTTCCGCCCAAACATTCCTACTCTTTGTTTAGTGCGCGGTGTATCGAATTTGGGTTCACACTTGACCGACACCTGATGCCTTTGGTTGGTGGGTTGAATAAACGGTCGAAAAACACCACCTAGCGGTATTATGTGTTGGAAACCCGAACACTCATCGATCATAGAGGGCAAGTTGGAGTATTCCCTTACTTGGCCAATCTGTCATTTTGGTACCGCTTGTTCACGGCACGTGTCCGTGTGCGTTGCCATTTGTCTATTGCTTGTCTATCAATTGCTACCTTTGCCGTATAAACAGTGTCAATCGATTATGCTGTCATCGGTGACCTCCCTTCGTATTGGACGATTGACAGTTGGGTTGGCTGTGCTGGATTGAACTGGGTTGTAAAATTTTACTGTCAATTAAAATACGCTTTATCACCGGTTGTGTTGATTTTTGAGGCGCAGCTTTTGGAAGAAGCCCCATATCATTGATTGATTGTTAGTACAGCAGCATTTACCAGGTGCCTTGGGTGGAGACTGCTGATACTAGCAATCATTAGATTAGGTTTATTCGATCATATAATTTACAACATGGTATCTTCTCCCAAATGAATGGATTATTTCTATTTTACTGTAGAAATTGAGAATTTCTGGAATTATTGATGATCTGAAATTTTTTGGAATTTTAGGAATTTCTAGAAAAAAAGCTTAGTAACTCTCTCGACTTGTGTATTATAGCCGAACGAACTTGTCGCTTTAGCTAAGTCAAGTTCTGCGTGATATTTAAGGCGTATTGAATTGCATAAAATCTACCAATGGCTTTACGTACTTTTGCGTCTTATCGCGTGAAGCCTTACCCGTGCGGTGCCTGAAATTCAATTCGACTCGCGTCGAACCATACCTATAGGCCTTCTTTTTGGCGGGCTTACAGAGCGTAGGTTTTAGCGATTTCGTTGGCTGTCTGTTAGCGATGGTCTCACCGTCTGTCTTGGGGCAGAACATGAAGTGCATGAATTTGGATAATGAAACGAAACACTGCTCGGGGTACCAAACATAACGTGTTTGAACTGTGTGAGAATGGAGCAATCATCAATCAAACCGATTGATTGGGAGCATTAGCTTATGCTGCATGTAATCGATACGCAAAGGGAGTTGGGGCAAACATAATGCTGAAAAAATCATTTCTATAAGGTTTCGCCGCGTGTGGAGAGCCGAGGGAGCCCAGTATGTTAGACAAGAGTGCAGACAGCTCGGCTGTGGTCATAACCGCATTGTTTTGTGTGCGGCAAAAAGGTGGAAGGAAAGAAGAAAACCTCCAACAAAGTTGTCTAATTATGATCGGATATCCGTCTCGTTTCAACATGATATTAATTTTGTTTATTGTATTTATTTGGCGTGCCCATCAATCGACGCGGCGTGAGCAACAATAGGTGTACTGTACTTGATTTGTATGCTCTGGCGTGAATAGAGGCTCTCTATTGACAGTATCATGTCAGCGCAACGTGGAACAAGTCAGATTCAGTCTTTTCCAGCTTTCGGTCAAGTGGATCGTTCAGGTGTCCCGGTGTGCTTGAGTCATGTTCTCATCGCACACATAAACGTTCTAGTACACCCGTGAATAGCCGGTGTAGCTTTCTAAATGCCTCACCGTACCGCTTTGCAGACAAACAATGCGCTGCTCTTTGTGGTAAAATGCTAAAGAAGAAGAGAAGCAAAGTACGAAAACCGCGAAAAAACTCATAAAAGAAACCTTTATCGACATGATGGCGGCGCCAACCGCCATTATTATTATGGCGTTGTATGTGCTTATAACTGACGTCACGAACGCATGTAGTAGAAGAATGAAAGTGATAGAGGAAATGTGAGCAGGCAGAATTGAACCCCCTACCCTGTATGCCGAATTGAAATGTGGAGTTTGTCGGTTAGTGTTTGCAGTTCTCCGTTGCCACATGTCGTTTCCTGTGCGTGTGTGCCGTGATGGTAATATTAGCGGAAGGAATCACGCCCGAAGAATTTGAGACGTTATTCATTACTCCCCCCTCTACTAACTGTGTCGATGTTAAGGTCGGACAGTTTACGCAACACGAGGTGTTTGTGAGTCTTATCAACCACGTGGACGATGTAGTATCGTCTGTAAAACGGGTGTCATAAATGGTGCGTTGTCCATCCGTAAACGCAATCGAACATGTTTGCAGGTATTGACGCGCACATATCACATTGCATGTGTATCTTGGTGTGTTATTTTTAATTAAAAAAATATCACAAAAAATGTTTTGATATCTCACCGATACAGAAAGTGGTTTATTTTTCATGTAAGATAACATGTTTTGTTGCTCAATTTATAAATTTTGTTTTTCTTGGGTATTCAATTCCTGATGCGAATTTACCACTGCTATTTAACTAATGATTAGATATAATATGGGAAAGGGTGCAAAGTGTCGCCTGTATGTACTTTCAGTTTCGGATATGTTGCGAAATTGGGTGGCGGGAAATTTTTGTTTCCTTTTTTATTGCATAATTCCATGGGGTTGCGGATTAGGTAATCTTTTTTATCAAGTGTGTTACATTATCTGTTCATATTTTGGGTTGTGCAAGAAAAATCATCACTAATGCGAAATATTTACTTGCAGAATGTAAAACTTTCTTGTATCGAGTGGGAACTAAAGAATGTTATATATTACGAATTGCTGCCGAGTTGTCCCAAACGTAATGTTTTTACCAGTTGCAATCCATAAATAACTTCAGAATTCATAACTATAATAAAAACCATGACTAAAGTATTAGTAAAATAATGCGTGTTAAAAATTGGTCTTATTTTACTATCCAGCACTGTAAAACCTGTAGCAAATCCAAAAAATGCATATTAATCGAGCATTGAACAATGAATGGCCAGAACATGGCAGACTCTGCTGCTGTTCTAGTCAAAAACTACTGTAAAATCCCCCGATTCTCTTAGTCCAGACTTGTTACTATAAGAATTTTGTATGTTTGGAACTTAAAAGATACCATAAAATTTGGTAAACATTTTCGTTTTTTTTCTTCTAAATGTCCACATATAATTATTCTTAATTGTAAAAGTGTTACATGACGATACGAAAGCTTCCTTACCAATTACATTGCCGTGTTTTATTACTATAATGTGCAATCCAAAGCATGAACGATTCCGAAAGTGAAATCTACATTTATGATTTTGCTTTAATAATGCAATGGAAGCAATCGGTGTTGTTGTGTATTTTCGTTCATGTTTGTTTTTTGTTACTCAAGACCCACTCACCATCGGGCGTTCAAACGGTTGTGGATCCATTTGTAATTCTAATCGGTTGAAATGATTGGAAGTAACATTTATTAAACCATGTTTAAACCATGGTTTTGGGAAAGGAATTTAGAAATGAAAAGAAAAGGAGAATAAAAAACGGAAAACTCGGGTTTTTTGTTGTTTTTCTCTAAACCGCACACCTTGACAGCAATACCGATTCTGCTTTTTTTAAAAAAAGCAAACAACGACTGCGTGAACTAAACCTTTCCATCGTCGACGGTACGCAATGTACGCGGGTTCGTGTTGTACGAAATTAGCTTATTAACCGTTGAAGTTTTGTTGCGGTGGTGTGGGTGTGTACGCACATTTGCCAACATTCGCATGCCGCGTTTCTGGCCCAGGTTTGCTTCTTGGAATGTTAGGTGGTGCGAGACTTTTTCACTCCGTTGTTTCAGGTGAGCAAAGTACACCTGAATCGACTTTATTTTAATTTCGATTCGAACGCACCGGCCACACACTGTGTGTTACGGAGCCATAGTTTGTGGAAACGGGTTGCTGCTGAAGCACTAAGAATGCGTATCATGCGATCGAACAAATTTGGAATCATTTGGATGGAAACAAAATAAGAGAAAAACGATCACTTCCCAATTCGCAATATACAGTGTGTGTGTGTTTTTTTTTTTCAATCGTATTTAATTAAATTGTGTAACACCCATGGCTTCGATTGCAAAATAATTGTCTTGAGTTTTTGTATAAAAAAGAGTAAAAGAATGCCCAACAAGATTCTAAAAGGGTACGGAAATCAATTTAGGTAGTCCAAAGATGGAACCATACGGCTCTTTATTTGGCATAACCAAATTAAATTCGGATCGTTAAAAAATGCTAATAATTATGATTCCCTGCGTATGTCGATTCAAATTGTTAATTTAATTTAAATTCATTTCTATTTATTACTGGCAATGTAAAGACTTACAGTGCTGGTCTGTAAAATGAGAGCCATTTTCAACTCGCATTATTTTGTTAAACTTATCGGATTGCAAATGGCAAAAACGTTATATTTTTAGCTTACTTTAGATAACTTGGTTGGAATCGAAACACAAAGATCATGTCAGTTGCTTAATTAATTATTGTTCATTCTTTTTCAACAACTTCAGATTGAAAATATGCTGCTTTTGGTTTTTAGGTCCAATTCCCAGTTCAAAGTTAATAGCTATTTTCACCTATACGAATGTTTCGGGCTTGATCCAGATGATTATATGTAATTAAATTTGATAGTCGAGCAAAAAGACTGTTTTAATTTGGAAACCACTTCACAAATTTTATTTATTCTAACCATAGATTGTCGTATTCCAATGACCGTCACTGTATTTTTTCAAGAAGTTTAAGACACAGTCCATTAGCAACTTGTTGAGTAGCGTTAAACTTGTTAATTACTCGTCAAAGTTTGGCCAATGGATGAACTCATTTCCTGACCCCACGGCATGATTTCATCTGTCAGCTTAAATATTTGTCCAACACTTAAACGCATGGGCCGCCGTGTGGTGAGTTAATACAGCGGCCATTGACTGTGGCAACCGAACTTGACAGGGCGCAAGTAAATACGTTCGGTTACGCTTCGTAATGGATTATCAGCTAATCAAATAACGCTCCTTGTGAAGCATTCCAACATGCGTGGTTGATCTTTTTTCCCGAAATGTGGACGCGTTACATACAGTGATTGAACGATTTCCTATCGCTTGTTCGATCGCACCTCTGGCACAGTGGGACGCACATTTCAATCAAATCCCTGCTTTGCCGGCACTCCAGTGGGGTGTGGATTGAGATCAACCTATTTTTTGTTTCCTCCCTGGAAGTTATCAATGTATTCGTTCGCATGTGCCGTAGATGTTGAAGTTAGGCACTTGCTTTGAGATCGGAACAGTGTGTCACCATGGTTGCTGGAGTTGGACAAGATGGAGAGACAAACATTAACTCTAATCGTTTAAATTGCTTGGATTACTGTGACCTTGATTCCCCGGTCCTTCATCGTGATGTGTATCTTTTTTAATCAATTGGATTGTAAAATGGTCTATTAGCGTGAACCATAATCAACGTGAACTAGCCGTTTGTTTGTCAGGTACTGTGCGAACCGTAGCACGATGCCGTGGCTGCTACTATCGATGCCTGAACGTAACGTAATTATCTCGCATTATTGATTTAATTGAGTAGATTAATGGTATGTTGATGGAGCATGCGGTACATATTTTCGATTGTGTTGATTGGTATCAGCAACCATGCCGCCGCTACACGTACATAAACTCCTTATCAGTGGTCAATAAATGCAGTTGCTTACCTGACCGGTTGTCGCTAGGAATGCTGACTACGTTATTGCTGGGCGACCGTCAGCAATGCCTCAGGTTGATAATAAAATGTTTAATAGGGCGTTTTTTGTTGTTGCGCAATAAATTAGCTATTTAAACGGTTGTTCAGAACCATCGAATATTTCATAAAACATTTTTTTTATTAAATGCAAAATTTGTTAAAGAGGGGTATAAAATTGTTAAACATAATTTGTGTGTTGGTCATAATTAAAATTTAAATTCGTTGCATTTTTACTCATCATAATATTCTCTTTGATATATTAATGCCCACTGTGCCAATAAAAAAAAATCAGTCCGTTCACTTGGAAAGACCACAGTTCGGCCATCGGATTGAACTTGAACTAGACACACAAATAACCGCGATAGTGAAGGCGATGCACAGTACTCTACCCGCCCGTAGTATAAACGATGCTCTTTCTTCAGCTATTCGCTGCTCCACGGACCATGATCTTGGTTGATGATGATGATCGTGAGTTTTTCCTCTCTCTCTCGTCCATGGTTTGTGCCGGGATCATCCACGCTGCATATAAACAAAGCGAGCGATTGCGTTGTGTAATGCTTGAGTAAATTTTACATTCATTTTAAGAGAACGGGAGAGAATGAGACAGATTAGCTATTTTTAAGCTGTGCCCCTTTCCATTTTGTCGCTGTTTTGTATATGTGTGGTCGCCGACGTTACGGCGCTGTGGCGAGGAAATACGACTCCCAGTAGTTTTGTAGGGGGGTTTGAATGGATAAGATTTGTAGGGAATGACGCCGGTGCTATGTAGTCTAGTGGCAGAGTAAAGGCTGCTAATGGGAATGGCACGAAACGCATTCAGTAGAGATCGGAAGAGTTCATTGACTAGAAGATGTTTGGAAGGAAATTATTCCATGTAGACCGTCCGGAAGAAGTATAGCTTTATATGTTACAAAAGTAAACATTGAATTTGTTGGTTATTTTAACATATTTTAATTCTCATGAATGTGAAACTTAATTAGCCTTGAAGCTCAAAATGATGTAAAATTGAGAGATGGAAATTCAATAACAAAATTTATATTTTTGTTGCTTGAAAAAGTGGTGAAGCTATTCGTTAGATCGTGTTCAAGTATTCGAGTAATAAAGGATCAGTTATAAACATTTATCTGTTATAAAATCAAACAGCATATGACATTGTTTTATGATGGAATACTGCCAAATGGCACTAATACAGTCTGTTTATTGACTTTTTATTGCAAAATTAAAAGTCCATAAATCAATATTTCGCTTCACACATGAACCTAAGCCAAAGAGTTTGCTATAAAGTTAACGATCCTGTTTGTTTACATATAATGTATGCATCTTTTTATGGTATCATTTTAAAACATTTGTTTTCAAAAAATTCAATCCCAAATCACAGTACTATTATTTTTTGCTTCGTGAAAACGTTGAGCAATTCTGAAAGGCAATGAAGCACGCATGCATGCAAAAATAAGACACTCAAGACATCCATATTAAGGTGTGGCTAGAAATGGAAACGCAAATGACTGTGGCAACTGCTGGTCTTGGTGGTGCTGTGCAGAGGACACGGGTGCGGTTAGGTGCTTTTGATTACTTTTTAATTTACCATCCAGCTCCTATAATAATCATCCAATTCATTGATTTTATGGGCCAAACTATCATTTGATTATGCGTACTCATTCACGGTGTGTGTGCATGGCGATGCAATGAGAAGGAAAATCCGGCGAGTATGCGGAGCTCTAGATGATTTAACGATTTAATGCGCATGGAGGAGATTGTCCAGTTAATTTGTCCTCATCAGCTGGTGGCGGGAGTTGAAGAAAATGCCTTGCGAGTTTCCGTTTTCTCGTCAGGTTCAGAGCATTGAGACACGGGCATAGCAGTAAACGATCCATGAATGTGTGCGTATGGTGGGTTATTAGGCTATATTTTTAGGAGCACAATTTTAAATGCATCTGCTGGAAATGGGGATCCGTTGATAGGATTTAAATTTCAATTTGAATGAGAAGAAATTAAATCCACCTGTTGTGCTCTGGTTAACGTGGAGTATAGTAAGCTTCGTACAATATATCATACTGTGGTACTCTTTAATCATTAAAACTTTCACCAGTATGTATGAAAAAATGTTTGATGATCATGTCAAGCTTAGAACGTGTTTAATGCAAGGCAAACATAGTCATTGTACCCTTTTCTTGGAGGCCTCTTTATAGGGCACAACTTGCTCTACTGGTTCTGGCAGAGAAATCAAGATCTAACGGAGTTGACTTTTGTGTCGCTTCTGGTCTGATGAGCAACCAAAGATGAAGCTATGCTTGCTTGTACTCCGCTGGACAATCTAGAGCTTGTTTAGCATAAGAATTACGTAAAGAAATTAGACATTGTATCACAGTTTTGTTGTATTTAATAATTTGTAACGATACATTAAATGTTCCGTTTATTATAATTATTTAAAAACACATTTAGTTACATTCTTGAACGACATCAACAGTGCTTTAAATGTCTAAGAGAAAATTTTATGCTAAAATAAATCTTTACACGCACATTATAGACCCACCAGTTATGTTCGGCAGCCATCTGGAGTGAAAACCGGCACTATGGGGTGAAGACCGACTGGCCCCATAAAACGGTACCTTCTCCACAATCTAGATTATGTGCTGCCACCAAATTATGGGTTCTGGAGTGTTCCTTTGCGCTCTGTCTGGCAAAAGCGGAGCTACGCGGCACACGTGTATTATTAAAGTTTTGCTATTTCTCTCTCTGCTTTTCAATTTTAATTTCCGCCGTTGTTCTGCATCCATGCACACGTCCCCGTGGTCGACTGAGTTGTTGAAGTCGACTATGCCTTCCAATCGTTGTGAGTTCTTGCTTATGGAAAATGCTTAAGGAAATAAAATCTATTGCAAAGATAGGTAAAACATGATGCCTTTTTTAATATACTTTTTTCTATTGTGTATTGAATAACTGTTAAAAAAAATGTAAAAAATGGGATGTGATCATAGCTTAGATTGACTTAGTATAGCATTTGACTCATCAAGCTGATCAGAAAATCTTGACGTCATTGTTGAACGGCTGTTTTACTCGAACTGCAATTTCTAGCGCCGTTAACGAGCTGTTTAAATCACCATACCAATTTCACTAAGATAAAACAGGCCCACTTTACAGCGTGCGTTCAACAAATCATCCTCAGCATAGTTGAGCAGATGCATTTTGAAAAAATGGAGAAGCGAGTGAGAGACTTTAGTTCTAATGTAGCGTTACCATATAAATACTACAAATTCCAACGCTGCATTGGTTTCGGTTGGAATATTTTGTATTTGTTTAGTCGCTCATTTGAGAATGCAAAGGAAATATGTGTGTCTGTAGTACTTTTAGAGTGTAGATATCTGGTTCCTAATATTCCTTCGGTTTCAGTCTTTATTTAAGAATTTTCGCCTGTCGCGTTTTCAATTTAAGGCTATTAAGGCTATTCATTCATTAAGGCTATTCAGAACGATTTTGCAATTGTTGCAGGTTTGACCTTCTTTAGTGTTAAATGTAGTTGTATTAACGTGTCTTAGTTTAATGAGAAATCATCGTGTTATTATTATTTTCTTTTGTCAGACAACAGAGAGTACTTTTTAAGAGACTCTGTTTTTAGACTGTTTTCAAAAAAAGATCTTTTAGAGTGTTTTAGTAGAGATCTCAAAAACAAAAACTTTGAACATATTATGATTAATTTTGGGTATTTTTGAAGATTAAGGAATGCAATAATTAAATG
>STHB01032473.1:0-10500 GCA_018908115.1 Anopheles rivulorum
TTGTTTCATATCAAAAGCATGTCCTCTTTTTCCTTTTTCTTTCTTTCCGTTGGCCCTTCTAAACTTTCTTTTGTGTTTCTTCGATATTATGATATGTACTGCCTTTGTGTTTGCTAATGTTTAGGTTCCAATCTTCTCGGAAATGGTTCTTCTTCAAATAAAGCAAAAAAGGCGCAACAATTCACTCACACAGCGAAAAAAAAAGAAAAAAACTCGTCGGATGTCTATTTCATGCGATTGAAAAGCTTAAACAGTTCGGTGAATTTTTTTTGGGATTGAAAATTCTCCACCTCCTCCCACTTTTGGGTCTTCACCCACCTACAGGGGGCCTATGGGAAGGCAACTTTTCTGTCGAAAGATTCGCATTGCTCTTATGAGTACGAGTGCAGCGTTCCATATTAACGTTCGACAAAGTAAAGAACCCACCCCACTCTTCCCTTCTTCTCTTCCTCTCCCCACCCTTCTCTCCTCATGCATATTCTCCCCCATACGAAAAAAAACACACACACAACCCCTCACCGGGGGGTGTTTCACAGATTTTCCGTCCAGCCACTCGTTCCGTTGCTCGATAAATTGTTTTCAGGAGTAATGTGCGTACAAATGGGATGGATGTAGATGGGAACAGGAGATGGAACTGTGGAGAGCAGTGTGCAAGGGGGGGGAAAAGTTTTATCTGCACCACTCGGGCGGCAGAAGGCAGTTATTGCAGTACAAGTGGTATCATCCCAAAATCGTCTAACCCTCCACCAAAGGCCTGCTCGGTGCTCGGTGTCTGTAAATGAAACAATTCATCGGAGAACTAAACACGTTTCTGCGTTTGCCCCTGACATACCTTTTCCCCTTTGTCGTTATTTGCCGTTTTATTTCTTCTTCTTTTAACGGTTGGTTGGCCGGTAAAATCGCACCATACATATCTCATAGCAACGAGAAACAGATTTATAACCCTACACAGCGTTTGAGTTGCACCTTTTGTGTGAAGCAGCAGCAGCAGTCGGACTGAAATGAACGAGATATATTAAAGCACACCGGGAGCAAAATGGCGCTTGTGGCAAATGGGGTTTCAACCCCGTCCCAAATCTCTCAACCACGTGCGGGTCGTGCGGGCGTGCGTGTGTGCGTGCTTCGGTATAAATGAAACGTAATCAAATATGGACGCGTATTTGCGAAACGCGTGTCCCCACATATGCTGACCACAAAAGGTGAGAGATTAAGGATCCGAAAAGGGGAACCCATAGAGGGTGGTGTGGTTTGTGTGGTTTTACTCGAGCAACGGAACGGTAAGTTCTGCCTGTTGAGACGAAGAAAGCGTCCAAACTTTTTGCACCGAGCACGTAAAACAGTTTGATGTGAACAAAGACATATGGTGTGTGTGAGATGGTGACAGCTATGTGCATAAAACATTCGCAAAGAAAGACCGATTTCCGGTCGAGATACATAATGAAATATTGGAATGTGTGTTATATCAGGAAAAGTAATTCCTTATAGATTAAGTCCCTTGGTTTGGGATGAAGTTGCGCTAAAGAACCGACTCAAATGACCTTCTCCATCAAGTGCCACGTCAAGATCACACGTCAAATCGAGAACAGATGATAATTACCTTTATCTATATCACGTCCTAACACTATCTCCGTCTAATGCGCTGTCATTAATGGTTGATCTGGAATCAAAATCAAAACCAAATGGACGCAACTTTCTGATACGAATCTCGGATACGTACTCTCGCCATAAGGAAGAACTTGAAAGAAAAAAATAGAGAACAGAACTGTCGCTAAAGGTAGTCTTATTTACGATTACGGCCGCCCCCTGGATCGAGCGGTTGGTCAAACTCTGGTGGGATTATTAAAACTTGCCAACGGAAGCCATGGAACCGCATGGTAAATGAATCCTATTTGCTGCCGAACGGGCAGCAATGAGATAATCGCAACGAAAATGGGACCTTTCGTTGGCACGAACTTTTGCTACGGCCGTGGCCATCGCTTGATAATCTCGGTACTTTAGGTGCTTAAGCGACCGGCGGGATGGGAAAGATGGGGCCGCTGGGAGGGCGTGTATTCTGAAGAATATGGAAGACATGCCATTGGTGGCGTTTTTTTCTCTAGAAGAAGCGCAAAACCTGCACAGCAGCTGTACAGATGCGTTCAGATAAGAACGACATTGCGCTGCGTATTCAGCTGTCAGTAAAACTTCAACCATGTTCCCTGTTGTGCGATTCCGCTCGGTAAGGCGTTCCGTGTACTTTGACAACGTGTCTCGGTGTACTGGTTATGGACTGAGGGTGGAAATACAAAAGGAAAAAAAAACCAACCACCCTAGTTGGAGCGAACCACAAATAATCATTCCACACTGTTTCGAGGACTGTAAGGCGACTAAGGTCATAACTGCGTCGCATATGATCTCGACACGAGTGCTTGTGGAGTTGAGCCAGACTTCAGGACGAGGTAGCAGTTTTTCAGGCCGCCACGACAGGCACAAACCTTCTGGGCGGTGAGTATGACATGTGCGGAACACCCCGGACATCGATTCCTGTTTATGGTGTGTACTTTTGTTTCCCTTCCCATTTCTAGCTGAAGCCGTTCGTGCCCATTACATGTCACTGTTCGCTGACGTGACTTATTCACGTGCGAATGATTCTAATGACTGGAACAAGAGTAAACTAGGAAGCTTAGCGTATGTGCGTGTGTGTGTGTGTGAGAGAGAGAGAGAGAGAGAGGGAAAAATGCACAACAACGACACGAATAAAGAAAACCATACATATCTATCTCACCGATTGCGACGAAGATGCGTTCCGGGTCTCTACTGAGCCTTTCGCTCTGCAAGGGTCGCGCGCGCACACACACACACACACACGTGTAAGCTCCCGTGTCCCATAATCGTTATGTCGATGGGCGGCGTGTCGTGTGAGTACGGTTGACAGTTGACGGCTGGCCGGCTGAATCGTTCCGATAAGCGCATCCAACCGTGATTCGTCCGTAGCGCGTACGCGATGAAATAAAGTAAACGGATTCCCAGCGACATCGTAAGTCGCACCAGTCCGGTATACTGGTGGTGGATACACACTAAACAGCCACAGATTGCTTTCAATATACAATATGGATCTGAGGATGGGAAAAGTTGCCGAAGTAATATGGCCCAAAATTGCATTCTAAATAATGCTATAAATAAACCTGTGCCTCAGAAGACGTTGCCACGTGGCGCACCATACCGGCAGTGGCTTGCCGTCGATCCGGACGGCCATAAACATGCCAAAGCCACGCAGGAAGCGCAGGAAACAATAACATTCCGAATGATGCCTCGAGGGGTATTGCCAACGTAACCAAGGGCCGCCAGGGTGGAAAGTATATTCTCAGTAGCCCGAGCGTTACTGTCCAGCTATGGTCGTCCCGGACAAGCCACCGAGCAGACATCACAAACAACTATCGGCAAGCATTCTCGTGTATAGCTTTCCTCATCCTTCGCAAACACACAGTGTTTCGACATCTGTTGGACAGAAGCTGTTAAGGTTTTGTCTTTTTTTTTGGGCAAATACCTTATTCCGCCACGTCGCGGAAGGAAACGTTTGGCTGTATTTGCTCCATCATGTTCTCCGTGCCATGCCGGGGCAATACCGGGCCAAAAATCTCTGCCCAATCCACCGGCGATAAAGTTCACCGCCACTTGGGCGTGGGCTGGAATGTTTCAATTTGTTTGTGCTGCAGTTTGTGCTGTCGATGTCGTTCGTGGAACGGCGAAACACCACGCACGGCACAGCGTAAGGCTTCCATCCTGGGGTTGTAGTGGTACGAGCAAATGTATTCACAACGGACAAAGACAAAAATATTGGAACAGCGTTACAGGTTACGACGGTTGGGACGGCGTTTTGTTGACTGTTTGACTGGGTGTGTACCCGATGGAGACGCCCGATACCCGATCGTTAGTCAGCTGGCGATAATGGGCTTCGCCAGGGGAAATATGGGAGGGGGATGAAAATCGATATCGGCGCTCAGTTTGAATATGTACCAAGAAGTTATGTACTTTCCTGTAGCCCTAGGAATGGGGTAAAGGGAGTAATGTAATATGGAAGCTTTACTCTATGGAAGCAACACATTACATTTGCACGGGGTTAATTTGTTAACGAACGTTACCAATAAGCATTTCGTTGTAAAGCACAATGCTGGATAAAATAATAAATAAAACCATTTTCCACAAAAAACAGCAAAACGTTTTATGTGAAATAAAATTAAGCTACCGTAACCTTTTCTCGAATCGAGCCTTTCAATGGCGTTTCGTTGAAAAGTTAATTTCATATTAACGAGCGAACGACCGAATGTCACGTGTGTTTAATTATGCTCCAATCGCTAACATCAACGCGGTTTGTCGGTTTCATTTCATTTGCCCTACCGCACCACGGTAGATGTACGTTTTCTATGGGTGTACAGACGATTCATTCGAGTGGAAGTACAGTGGATGTGGGGAATTTCTTACGAAGTATTTCTTTACCAACAACCTTCCCATCGTACAGGAGTATATGTCACGAGCCGAGCTGTATTGGATCGTTCTGTAGAATCAATCGAACCGCAAGGCTTGACGAGTACTTTACATCCCTTTTGGGCGTCCAGCCGGCTATTGTCGGCTGGAAATAGGTCAAGTGTGCTCCGGCTCGCTACGGCATGTCTTATCGAATTGGAACAGCCGGAGACCCTGTGCCTGTGCCGTTTGTCATTCAGGCAAGCAAGAAGCCGATACGGATAGGCATACAAACTTGCTGTGATCAGCAAGCTCACCGCAACAGTTCTTAAGAATGGGGAAGTTCCATTTTATGCGGCATTGTCTTCCATGGGGACTTGACTAAACCTTACCCTTGCAAGTGGCTTCGTTCCGAGGTCCATCGGTCGATGGTTCGATGCTCCGTAATTATTACGCACATGGGCAGCAAACCGATTTCGAGATAATCCATGCCATAAACTTCAGCATCGAGGTAGTAACGAGACGAGCTTCTATAGTGTCCGGTCTTAAACGCTATAAATAGCACAGCATGGATTAAAGTTTATAAATTATTCCACCCCACAGCAGGAAGCGGTTCGTGGTTTTTTTTTGTACGCAAAAGGAAGTGAAGAAAATCCTAAACCGACATGCTCACTTAAGCCCTTATGGCTTTTTACGGGCACATACATAAACTGTCCCTTTTTACGTGCCACAACCAAACCAGCTACCGTCGATCGTTGTTGTTTGGAAAACAAAAAACATGCAATTGGGGATCGTTTGATCCCCCGACTGCAGTGTTTGATGGAGTTGTAACCTATGACTTTAATTTACGACCCATAGTGTCGTGTATTTTTTTTTTTTTGCCAAGGAATGTCCATTCCGGTGATGGTGAGAAAACACTCGAGGCAGGTACCCATCCCGTCGCGAACCTGCGGTAGAAGAAACAGAGCAAAAATGTATAATAGCGCAAAGTTATGTGTGTCCGGGGCTTATGTTCAAATTTTATCACTGTTTTGAGCCACTTTTAATGGTTTTGTTGAGGGCATTCAGGCACTGTGTTTGGGTCGAACGGTTTTGCCAAATCATGGGCCATGTCTAATGTTTCTGGTTCCGGTGGGAGTTTGCTGTTGCCACAGGGAGATTTGTGTTTGATCTGTCTTTTGCTGCATATAGTTTTATATGAAGACATAAAACATATTTATTAGTTTAGTAGTATTTGTAATATAAAGAAAACAACCATTTCTTCATATTACTCACATTAAAGATACGGGTTTTTAAAGATTTTCTTGCTGCTTTTCAATGCAACATAATTAAACTCCTTACTTCTTTGGCCCCACTTCTTAAGCACATGTGTTATCAATTATAACTTTTTAAACGATTTCCTCCTGCTACCGTAAACTTTCGTTCTAGAATGTTCTCGTTCCATCACTGCTCTCGCTGAATTGCAATTGTAACGAGCTTCGCATTGGAAGGACGCGAGTAAACAGAAAAGAGAAAAAAAAGGTTCCCATTTTCATATACGGCAACCAGAGAAAACAAACTGTCTGTTATTGAAATGAATAGCAACACACAAACAAACCAAAAAATCAACTTCAACTTCTTGGCAACTTGTTGACTGATTTTGTGGTTTCAATATTCAAGGTACCGTGCAGAAGTGTTCCATTTTCTAGTGTGGCTTCCTTTCGCAGCACCTCAGGGGGTTTGCTTTGGACGCGTTAGCGTTATCCAAACGGTTCGTCTTTCCTACATTACGTGTTTTTTTTTTGGTTTGTTCGTTTGATTAAAGCGTCTTTTTCTTCGTTACCTCAATTTGAATGCTCAAAAAAAAAGCAGAAAAGAAACCTTCGTAAAGAACGCCGGCTCGGGTCGTACTGAATCGGGAGGATCAAATAAAAAAGCATCCGTCCTTTTGGGCGATGTTTGGAAGGATTCCTTCCGAGCCGCTGGCGAAAACAGTGTCCACGGTATTTCAATTGAAAATGGGCAAATTAAATTAAATCGAGCCCGCGGATACCGAGCGATGAAACGCCAATGATGGTTTATCGCGAATGTGACGGTTGTCGCGTATTGTTTTATGCTTTCTTTCTTTTGCGAGCATCTCCGGCGAGGAAAATTGGTCACATTAAATTGAACGCATTACATGCTGATGGTGTGCAGTGAGCTGGAACAATGCAGACTTAGATAAATTAGGTCCCTTCTAAGAGTGGTTCGCTTTCGGCTTTTCCCATCAACTGTGTAAACGAGTGACGTTTTGGAGGCTTGACATGAAAGCGAGACAGCAATACAGAACAGTTCGAAACAAGACAGATTTGCTTCTCAGCAGCGTGGAAGGCTGCTGTCAGCCATTCGGAAATGTTGTCCTTACCAGTTAGGAACGCGTTAGCTCAGGTATCTTTTACTGCCTATTTACCCCGAAACTGGTCACTTTAAATAGCTAGCTGCCAAAGCATTGGGGGCGCTTTTAAAGAGCTTAAATAGAACCGAAATCCGTACCAGGGTGGGTGTAGCAATCCGTGTGTTTATCTTGTGCAGCAAAGTTCTTTAGATTATAAATGAAATTACTCTCGGATAAAATCATTCCTCGTAGGTAGCAAATGACCAAAATGGTGCCGTGAAGTGTGCACTCTGGTTGTAAATTTGATGCTTTCCATTAGCAGCAGACTAGTCGTAGCAAAAGCAGCAGTAGCAAAAGACCTTGATGCCACTCGAAAAACCCTTTTGCTGCACTGGACGGTTTTTGCTCCGTCCGAAGGTGAACTAACTGGTTTATTTATTAGTTGCCCTCAGGTGCTTTTTGCTGGTGCTGCAGGCAAAAAACGAACCACTCACTTCACGGAGGAAAATGTAATGCATTTAGCTCATTGAGCTGAAAATAAATTCGATTGAGAGGGTTTTTTTTACTTTAATCCACATTAGAAGTGTTTTATAAACAGTGCACTTATGTCTCAGGCATCCTATGCGATACTCATGTCTTGAAATTGTTGATTGAAAAGCCACACACGATGCTTTCCTTCAACGACTGTTTGCTATTGCTCACTGCCAGCAGCACACACAGAGGCGCGCCTGAATGCATAATCCGTGGCTGGGAGTAATATCAACACATTGCCACAATCAGTCAAAGAACGATGGCGATCACCGGTGACGATAGTGTGAACATGCACGTAATGCTAGCACGATAAATCATTCCCACACGGTTTCGCTTTCTGTTCCTGACGGCTGTTACAGATTTGTTCGGCAGATTCACACACATTTGCCCACCGCCTGGTGGCGCTCAGTTCGACACGGATGCCGACTACACTTGACCTTATTCGTTTTGCATTTTGCCAAGTGCAATCGAGTTTGCAAGGGCTGTACCGGTACACAGAGAGCGACATGGTAAAACCAATCGGCCGTTATATAGAATCGGCCCGGTATATCTTACGCACTTGGTATTGATTGCGAAAGCGTATCTCGGTCCGTTAGGAGCAACGTTAAGCGCATATCGGTAACTGAGCGCCGCTGCGAAGTGCTATAGAAGGCAAAGTGGTTTAGCGTTGGATAGAGGAAGTAAAATGGATTTACTGCACTGCTGGTTTGTATGAATGCAGGAAAAGCGCATTGCTAATTGTGGGCTAACAGTTTCTTTTGAATGTGGGCGACAAAAGTTACGAAGGCGTCCGGAGCGTCGATCGGATTAAATGGAGGCGCATGGTTGTTTTGTAGAGCTGTTAAATGAACGACGCTACTACGAGCGATCGAGTGTGCTGTGACTACGTGGTAAAATTAAGTCTACTACGGCCGTTCTTACAAAACAAAATAGCCATGTAGCGATCGTTTAATTCTAACATTAGTTGTATGAGCCATTCTGTCCATAACTATTATAAAAAGTTGTAAGCAGTACTTCCCATTCTGTACGAATAAAATACAATTTAACCTCGATCCTTTATCCTGGCTAGCTTGTCCTTCTGGTCGCTAAAGCCGTAGTTAATAAAGCCACTGTATTCACCCGTGGAAGTGGAGCTTTTCATTCGTTCGTAACGAATTTGTATACTTCCGAAAAACGTTGCTCATCCGTCAAGTGTTTACTTATCCAAAGCAGAACCGAGGAAGGCTATAGATGGCATGCGTGTAAATAAAGTAACTCATAGCACCACCATTGAGTGTTCGGTTGTCCAAAAAGGTTTATAGGAGAGCAACGGCTTTGGTTATGACTGGGAAGTGAAGTGATTTGAAAATTGTACACGAACAGGTGGAAAACTCTTGCTCATCCAGCATTATTTGTTGACCAATGTCACCGTCGCCTGATCATGTTCCTATTGGCCTATTTCACCCGTGCAAGTGCCTGTAAGATAGTAGGATTACACAGAAGAAAAACAAAACATTAACTGTCTAAAAGTACGCAAAAATGAATTTTTAAAGATGAATAACATTTTTGGGAAAAAAGACCGTAAAATTGCATTATTTGTTGACCAAATTTACCGTCACCTGATCATGTTCCTATTGGCAGATTACACCCCTGCAGGTGCCTATAAGATAGTATGATCACACAGAAGAAAAACAAAACATTAACTGTCCAAAAGTACGCAAAAATGAATTTTTAAAGATGAATAACATTTTTGGGAAAAAAGACCGTAAAATTGCATTATTTGCTGACCAAATTTACCGTCACCTGATCATGTTCCAATCGGTCGATTGCACATGTGCAGATGCCTATAAGATAGTAGGATCACACAGAAAAAAAACAAGACATTAACTGTCCAAAAGTACGCAAAAATGAATTTTTAAAGACGAATAACATTTTTCGTAAAGGGGCCTAAAATATGGGGTAAAATTAGGGTAAAAAGGTAAAATTTGTTTTATGTGTCGGGAACGCAAAAATTGGTCAGGGCCAAAACCGCACACAGTGTTCATTGCCTATTATAGGGGAGTAGGTCGATGTGAATTTTGAAAAATTATTTTTTTATTATTATTTTTTTTTACTCTTTCGATTCGATCTCGGTTCAAATCCAGCTTCAAACTCAATCCATGTTTGAGCTCAAGCGGGGTTGAAAAAAATATTATTTAATTTTATTTATTATTATTTTTTTAGGTTCTCCGGGCCGGCCTGGGTTCAAATCCCGCTTCAAACTCAATCCATTTTTCAACTCAAGCTGGGTTCAAATTCAAGCCAGGTTGAAATAAATAATATTTAATTTTATTTATTATTATTTTTTTCGGTTCTCCGGTCCGGCCTGGGTTCAAATCCCGCTTCAACCTCAATCCAGGTTTGAACTCGAGCTGAGTTCAAATTAAATATTCTATTTTTAGAATCTTTTTTGGGTTCACTTGTACTTGCGCGTGGGGGGGGTCGTAGCTTATATTGCGCTATTAACGCCACCTTCACTGGGCGGCTCCATAGCCGAGGGGATTGGTTGTGGATCCATCACACCGATGGACATGGGATCGAATCTAGTTTCGATCCGTGGCCGCCCAACTTTTCGTGATGACCTTTAGCTCTCACGGTTAACCCCATTGAAACATTTCACCGAAAGATGTCGTATCCCCTTCAAGTTTTCAAGGTCTCTTATCAGCTGTATACTTGAACCCTCCCTTCCATCGTTAGTCCACCCGGGCTGTGTGATGCGTGACATGACTCAAACTATCTCAAGGGATGTCGATGCCGGCTGGCAACATCGATGTGTGTTCTTCGGTTGCGATGGTTGCGTCCGTCCTATCTTCGACTTCCTTCCCAGGGCGGTTGATATCGCCCCCGGTAATCTCTCTGATGCGTTCTTGTCCGGAACTCGCCAGCGCGTACACATTTACAAACCAATAAGCCCCATGGCGTCACACGCCAGCGTGTAGTAGCGTTGCGACGACCACGTGTGCTTGTACATCATGAGCGGAAGGCTGGTACCAAGCGGCGGTACAATACGCCTCTGCCGATGCTCTGTCTGGCTATCGTGTAGCCGTGGACCACCCGTGCGTGTAACATACGTCAGTCGTTATTGGATGGAGTGCGACAAGTGCGAACCATTCCGGATGAAACAAATCTGGGAATTATCGGGACGATGCCCGAAA
>STHB01032528.1:0-10492 GCA_018908115.1 Anopheles rivulorum
AGACATTAAATTTAAAGCCGCTTATGATGTAATTAATAATATTTTACCAATAAACTTAATCTAGATTATCGCGTTGCACAGCGTCACAGAAAACTGTAACTTCTTTAACAACCATTGACCTTCACATGCACGCCACAGCATTAAAACATCCTTCAAGCCAAAACAAATAAAAAAAGAGAACTTAACTACAACAAAAACTCCCTCACCCATATTAAGCTTTATTGCACTCAATCTCAATCAAGCTTTGGTTTGCAACACCCCTTATGTTGCCAATATGACGGGTCCGGATTCATACCGGAAAAGAGCTACCATTTCCGTGCGCTTTCCGGGTGAAACATCATGTTCGTGCGTTTCACCGGTTCGCGCCACGGCCACTTTTTCTTTCTTACGGCACCCGAGCGCCTTCGAGCGTCAGGTTCAATTATTTCGTACGTGTGAAATTGAGCAGCGCTCCACACAAAACGGCATTTATTAAAATCACAACGCAACGGCTGGTCCCGGGGGTGGTGCTGCTGCTGCTGCTGCTGGAGGCTACCCACCTTCCGTCACTTAACCCGGTCACGGAACCGTCACCGGAACGAGCATGAGTTTTTAAAACTGAACGGAACGGAAATATTCCCCACACCGAGGAGGTTGTTTGCTGGGTTTTTTTTTTTTGTTCGTGTTTGCTGAATGCTTGCTGGCACGCAATTTTTCATGTTGGAAGGTATTTAGTAGTGAGCTGAAAACAAAATCAAATGCCCTTCTGGGGAGCATTTTTTTTATTGTAGAATTTATCACACGAACCAGAATGCTTGATGCTTGATGGGATGCCGTGCCTGTCATATTGCATTTGAAATTACAACTTCTCATTAGAAGATGTAGCATCGTTGCTTTTTTCGTTAACCACATCGTGGTGGTAATTTTGAAATGGAAAAAAGAAGGAAGATTTATTTTAACAAGTGTTTGTTTAATTGTACATTGGATTCCTCCAGTGTAAACAGTGCGCAGTAGACACTATTTGTCAATAAACATTATTTTAAGTTTCAAACCAAGCTCCAATCCTTATTCCTATAGGACTAATTGGTTAATTATTGCATACTTTTGGGCGCGAAATTTAATTATTGCAACACACGAGCTCTTGAGAGTTGTGGATGTTCACAAAAGGGTGAACAACTGTTATTTATTCAACAGAAATACACACCTTCACCTTAAAAATCATTTAAATATCTGTCACCATCTATCGTACTAATTGCATCCCCAGAAACATATCATTAACCTTTGTAGTCCTTCATTAGCCGCAAATGAGCTCCACACATTTCAATTAATGGCAATTTAACTGAAAGAATTGTGCGTGTACCCACGCAAAGCCCTTCTCGGCAGTGGCAAATAAGTAGCTTAAATCATTGTAATCCAGCATTCGAAATCTTGTCCAGCTTCAATTATCTCCCAACATATTTATACTGCAGCACGCACCATTTCTTGCTTCCCATTTTGGTCGTCAACCATTTTTGCTGAATTGAAAAAGCCAAACACACACACACCGAAACAAACCAATTATCATACAGGAAAGTCCGACCACCTTGCCACCTCGACCTCTGATGCCTCGTGGCTTGTAGTTCCGAGAACGAGACAGAGAGAGAGAGAGAGAGAGAGAGAGAGAGAGAGAGAAAGAGAGAGTCAACAAATAAAAGAAGGCAGGACCAGCACCACGGTCCAAGCACCACAACGTCAAACCTGTATAAATCAGCGCTAATGTGACATTTTAATGTTACTACACGCACGGTCGTACCTGCATGCCCGAAACCACCGTTCCGAGACGGATGCGTGGGAATACGGGACCCACATCTATCCTGGCACTGCCAGCGCACGCCAGTGCAAGGTGATCTCCAATGTGCGGCGTGGGCAATGCTACTGGAAATTCCTGGAGAAATTACACAAACAACACTGGTCCAACCGACTGTACCGATTTCCTGCTGGAAAGCACTGCAAACATACACGCTCACACACTCGAACTGATGTAAGAACCACCCCCACCCACTTTCCCCCTATGTTCCCCGCCGATTCGGCAAAGGGCAATAATAATTAAATAAATATTTTATTGTGCTACATAAATAAATTTGCCCACCAAAAACCCAACCCGAACAGCCATCGACGGATGGACGGGTTTTAGGTACCGTGTACCGGTGTTGACCCGGGCCAGCCGGAAATGTCGCAGCAAAGGGCGAACCATCACCACTTCGCCCTCGAGGACCGTGGACGTGGCAGCAAAAAAAAAAAAAACAGGGTGGAATTGCGCAATCGACGACTCCCCCCAGCAAGCAGGTACCCATCTGGGAAGCTTCGACACGAAACGATGCGACCGAAAAGCACTAGCTAACATCCGCCTGTGTACGAGGTAAAGGTTTGCTTTACGGTCGCACACACACACACGCGTTCGGTTGTGACCCGCGCTTTGAAACGCCATGATGTAACACAAGCGTGTGCACGTGGATGTGTATGACCCGTTGTAATGTTTGGCAAACTGGAGTGGCATTAGTGTCGTGGTGGTGGGAAAGGATAGTGTGCCAGTGTGCCAGTGTTGCCGTCGGGCAATTGTTTATGCTTGTCGAAAGCATTATTTATAGGAAGCGCGTTCGGTAAACGCGGAATGATCCGATCCTATCATAAAATGGGTATTGAAAATTTCCTAATGAGACGTGGAAAGCGATGGCACGACGGTGGGTGGACTGAAAATGTAAATCGAAAAACGTTGCTGCCACGATGCCACGATGGTATGGCCGGAACAGAGTTTTTGTGACCGAAAAAAAAAACCATTGATTATTAAAATGAGAATTGATTTGATGCATGTGATCGAATCGTGCTAACAAAGTACAATTTTAGAATCAACCGACGCTTATGTTATTACCAAAGTTGCAAATTAAAAAGCGTGTATCAACGTCATGCTCTAATTAGCGTAAAAAAAGGATATTTGCTTTGTAGAATAAATTATCTACTTGCAGCGCTAAATATTCATTACGAACGAAATACGCCTAAAGGTATGCATGCCGCATTACATTACGATCGTACTAGAATTTAATGCAGGGTGATTCCAGTACTAAACGTAGATCCCATTTAAGTTTTTGCTGGATCTTTTGATATATCATGCCAAAAAAGCTCTCAAATGACTGAAATTTAGTTGACTATACAAAAGAACGTCGATTATGCGGACAAATGGGTTTAACGGATAATAAGACTACCAATTTCGTATGTCATGTACGTTACGTCATGTCGTTTATAGTGTATAGTTTGATTATGGAGAAGGTATATCAACATTTTAAATTATTTTTAAACTTATTGTTTATTAGTTTTAGAGAATTAATAAGTGATCTTTGGATCTTCTGGCTTAGCTTGGCTCGGAATTTTGGCAATTTTTTTAAATCTGACAATCGTTAAAAATGTAATAATGGTTGAGCAAACGCCATTTTTTTTGGCTTACGGATAATCCACCCGCCAGATAATCAGACTCAGGATAATGGACGTCCTACTGTGCTTTAGAGTACTACCCAGCCAGTCCAATTGGATGATATTATATCCCTTATAACACCATTAAATTGCAAGATAAATTTATGTAAGATGATTAAGAGTCATAGATCAACAAAACCTTTCAAAGCTAAACTCTTTTCTTTTGGATAAAAAATATGCACAAAACATCTTTTTTTTCTTCAAAGTTTGCTCCATTTTGAACCCCGCTGCAAAAGGTTTGCAACAGATGATGAATAATTTACAATTTCTGATGTGTTGCAAACTGGCTCAAAGTACAAAGCAACGTGTCCGTGTCAGACTCCGGCGCACATCCATCCACAGCTCGTCCGGGCCACCATTACACGGGACACCAAGTTTTACAAGCCAAATCTATAAAGCCATATCTTCTGCCTCGGTACGACACAAATAACGACCACCTCAAACAGGCGGCGGCTCTTTAATCTTAAGACCCATTACAGACACACAGATCCGACCGTAAAGGGGGTCCTTACCCATCCGACGTCCGTTTTTGCTTTGTGAAATTGCAAAAACTCCCCCTTTCCGGCTACTTACGGTACATACACTTCTTACACTAGCCACACCAAACACGGTTACTAGCCGAGGCCAAAGAGAGTGAGAGAAAAAGAGAGAAAGTGTGAGAGAGAGAACGAGTGAATGGCATTCGGTCGTAAATCATGCCTTTCAACTAATTTTGAATTTTATCACACCTCGTAAATAAACTTCAACTACATTTTATCCGATCATAAACTTTGGGGTGAAGATGTGTTGCACACACCATACAGACCGGCACTGGCCTTTTAGTGGTGCCAGTGTCCGAGTTGCTGTGGGTGCTTCAATTGGGCGCTTGCTGCAAAGTATGTAGTAGCGTGAGTAGCGCATTTTCCCGGTCACTGTTGTTGCTGCTACTTGGAGGGGAAAGAGTTTTTAGTATGTGTGTGTGTGTGTGTTTGTGTCACTGGGAGTCTCAACAAGGGGGGGAGGGGGAGAGCAAGGGAGTACTTCTCACACTCCCCTTCCTCTCTCTCTCTCTCCCTTTCTCTCTCACTTCGCTTAGCTTCAGTTCAACAAAAGGCAACCAACTGACACTTAATTAAGCTTCGGCTACGGACCACAAGGATTTCATTCCGGCGCGGTTTCGCACCCATGCAAACCCAACAACCAATGTATGTGTATACATACACACACGCGCGCGCGTACACATACAAGTAGCTTCTTATCGTACAATTGCTTCTCGTTCGTTCACTTTTCAAAAGTTCCAGTTGCTTTTTAGCCCAACTCCAGTGACACCTCCCCCCCCCCCCCCCCCCCCCCCCCCCCCCCCACCCCACTCCCCTACGGTGACTGTCTTTCTTTCTGTTTTACTTTTCTAACACGGCTGCATTTTATATCCTTTTCTCGTGTATATGGCGTGCCGGGTTGCGGGAGGAAGCGTTCCTTCAAGCGAACTTTGAACGGTTCGGGCAAGTAAGTTTGTATATGGCAAAGCCATCCCGTTTTTTTGCCACTTGCGCGAAAGCGTTGAAAGCGGGGATTAGTTCGAACGTAAGGAAGCGTACACACGTAAGCACGGGGAACAAAAAAAAAAAACAACCTAAATCCTAATGATTTATGCTGCAAGATTTAGCTCTTCTTTTAATTACTCACATCACACCGCTAGCGCGTTCTTTCTTCACCACGTTCGTTTTATGTTTTTTTTTTCTTTTTTGGTTCTATCTCTGTTCACGAATCTTTTCTCTGTTTCCTCAAGATCGTCACAGAAAAAGGCCAACCGAAATACCGTTGCTATACAAATTAGTGCTTGCACGGTAGCAACAGAATGGATGATTGAAGAGCGAATCTCGGCCTACTTAGCATCGCATCGCGTGGTTGGAATGTAGCTTCACACAGCCTCCTTAGGCACCACCGGGAATGATTTGTTGCGCTTGTGGAAATGTTCCTTTTCCACCACGCAAGGGGGAAATTAACACCCCTCTCACCCCCGCACCATGTTCTTTGCCCGCTTGGGTGCAAATTTGTAATTTTCGAAACACCGCCACATTTACATGCTTCGATGAGTATGTTGGTGGCTGTTTAGGGCTGAAAACGCAATGGCGTCTCACCAACGCGGGTGAGTACGCCCGCTTCAACGCGCGCTTTATGTTAAAAACGGAACCAGTTATCCCCCAACGGTGAAACATCGACGCCTTTTCCCTTCGTTCCTCCTCTCTTCTTTCCCTCCACCCCCTCCCCCACCGTGCTAGATCAGCTTATGCGCGCCGCATCACGCGTACCAGCAACCGTGGAAGGAAGTTTTCGCCAGCCAGATCGGGCCTGACTGGCTGATGACGTTGATGATGTTGGGCACGGTGACGATGGTAGCGATACGCCACGCACTAGAATTTGTGGCGGTCGATCTTAAGGTTCGGTACAACGCTTCCCATCACCGGGGGGGGGGGGAAAGATAGATTAAACATGTTCTACAACCCAGCCCAGCCCGTAGTACAGGCGGTACTATCCGCACACGTTCTGGGCCGAATTTTTGGCAGGACTGCACTCCGTTTTGGTGGTGCGTTTATGTGACGATGATGTGCACGCAAGCTCGTCGCCTAGCTGTGCAGCAAGTGTACAGGTTTATTGAATTTAATTACAAAATTAATCCGCACAACAGTTTTGGGTGTTTAATTTCACCACAGCATGCGATGCATGGGAACTTTGTTTTGTTAAAGATAAGAGACATGTCATTTGCAACATCAACAAAACTTCGAAAAAAATGATAACATAATATGAAAAATGATAACAACATGAATGGCAAGCAAAAATTTAAAACAAACTAATTATTTAGAATACTGCACATGAAAAAGAAGATACAAATTGTACTAAAACTAAAAGATGAGAAAAAAAATCATCAAAAACGCTTAGAAAATAACACAAACCTAGAAAATAAAACAAGCTACCGCAAGCTGTTAATCGGTAAATAAGCTTTCCATAATTAACTTCAATCAAATCAATGTTTCCAGTAACTCACCAGCAAATGGCATTCGTGCCGGCGCATCATATTTATGGATTTTTTTTTTTATTTTTTTTTTGTTACCTCCCCATCTTTCTACTTCAATTTTGCTTTTATCAAACCGGCCGAATCAGAAATGGAGAGAAGGAAAATTAATTGCCCTGCACCGATTACACATCATAAACAGCTTAGGAGGATGCTCAAAAAAAATGTCAAAGGGCCATAAATTGAAAATTTGGAAATAAATTAAGCATTTCAGCACTTTGCTGTGTTTTTCTTCTTCGATTAAAAAATAATTTAGTTACGTAAAGTAAACGCTTCTCACAACATATTTCCTTGTTTAAAATAAAATATACAAAGTTATTGCAAAAAAACAATGGTAAAAAACCGTTCAAAATGGAAAAGATTCACTTTGAAGTTAATATCAAACTGAACGGAACACATCGAAGATATGGTAAATAAATGTAAACAGGTAATTAATTAAAAACCACGCATCTACCTTCTGTGTACTTTGAAAATAAGAAAGAAAAAAAAACACAGAAAACAGAAAAAAAACCAGCCCAATCAAAAGGAAAGGCAGAAACACAGATAGTAAAAGACCAAAGCAAAAAGTAACATTAATGGAACATTAAAACACAGCATGAAATATGATCCAATCGGGGGATGTTTTTTTCCGTAACGAGGCGTTGGCAAATGATGCTAAAACAAAATTAGCCTCTATCGGTATCATCCGATAAAAAAGCAACTCTGTGTGTGTGAAATTGTGTGTAAGTGTGTGTAAAAAAGTTAATTATCAATCTAATAAAACCTTACAAGTGTCGATAATGTAAGCGGACAAGGTCAAGCAAGGTATGATTTATCGGTACAGAAATTGTTTCATCCGATTCGGAAAACCAACCATCAGGCATGGAATGATGGAAACTGTTGGGGAAGCAGGTTTGAGACAAAGCTGGAAAGCAATTTAGAGCCGTTTTTTTTTGCTAATTCACTGTATCATTCATTCATGTTTGTGCCATAAATTATGTGCCAGCAAAGTGCAATAAATATTCTCCGCTTGGTGAGTGTAAACAAATCACGGTTGTGATTCCTTTTTTTCCCCGTGCATTAGTGTCACGCAATTAGTCACGGAATGTGTGAGAAAACGTACGCACACAAAGCAAACATGCATTAGCAAAACTGAATGCAATATATTAACAGAAGCTGGCTTTAATGGGTTTTAAAATTACTGTCATGTGATACTACATAAGAGAAATGTTTATCTTACGCCCACCATAGCCCAAAGTTTGTTAAAACGATGTCACTTTTGGACGAGATCTCACTCCTTCCGCGAAACTCACGATGACATACTTTTCTCTTTGATGAAATGAGTTCGTAACGAAGCTTTTCCCCAACTCTAGGACGAAATCCCAGCCGGAGAGTGTGTGAAGCCTACGCGTTTTTTTTAAATGCAAAGGCGGATAAAAGCTTTTGCGGGTTGAAATTTATGAAAACGTCACAACAAACGTAAAAAAAAAGTAGAGCAGCGAGAAGTTATCGCAGTTAAAAAGAAGCTACGACACTTCGAAAGAGCGGCACACACGGGCACCAATGCACTTATAATCGCCATTGCTAACAATTTCAAACATTACAAAAACAACATTCACACCACATTCCCGGTAGTGTCGTGTGTTTTTGCATGCTTTCAACCACTTCAGCGCCACCGAAATGTCGTTCAACGTAAAGAGCTTTAAAGGAGCCCACCCACAGCGACGCCACCCAACGTTTTGGCCCATTTCGATTCCTTTAATACAGAACCACCCGAAACCACCAAACCGACCGAGAGAAAACCTACAAGTCAAACGCCAAATAGTGGAAGAGTTTGTTACCGTTGTGTTTGTGTGTTTGTTTTCTTACGCGTATGTAGTGGTGATTTGATTGTAAACGTCGTCGTTCCGTTAAAAGCTTCTTTAAATGTAGCACGCCTTTGCACACGATCCATTACGAATACATACAGACAAAGGCGTGTTGCTACGTAGTTGTGTTTAACACGCAGGCAGATAAATAGACATCAACAGCTTTAAAAACATGACTTCAATGGAATTTCACCGGCTGAAATCTGAATCCCGACCACATAGGCACATTCATGCGTGGTATGCTTTACTGTGGAAGTGTGACTGACGTACGCTTCTCTTCACAGTGCTTGAGCAAATCGCTATTATTATGAGCGATGAAAACATTCTTCGCTTGCTATCCGTGTTGAATGTTTCCAAAGTGTGTGTATATTTCCTTACAATGTTCATAACCACACTTGTAGCCGAAGATGCACGATCTGAAGAGTGAGGGTTTTAATTGATTACTTAGGCGTTTCGTTTGGTTTGTAAACGCCTGAAGGTATGCAATGTAGCTTTTAAATTACCGGTTATTTAACCATTTCACCGTGCTGCAGGAGAAAGGATTTAGGCAATCCATTTGTTTTGTTTGCACTGCTTGAGATGGACCCAAGAGCATCAAGCAACTGAAAAACTTTACAATAATATTTCAAAATTAATCTAAAGAAAATTCAAATGTAATCAATCGTCTACGCGCTGGAGTTTGTTGATCAAATAATTTAATTATTTCTTTAGATTGTTGCATTGTTTTTGTTGTTTAGCCCTTTTATTTATGTTTTATTTATATTTAGTTATACCAAAATGAAGTTGGATCTTGGTGATTTTTTATTCCTATCCAGGGGAACCACTTTATAAATGAAGCCCCTAACAGGAAGCGAATTGTACTACTGTCAAGTACAGTGATGCTCCAACATGTGCCATTCATGCAGGTTATTACCTTCTTAAAATATAAATAGCTATCTCTTTTAGCTTTTTAAACCCGAATAATAGTTTCCAAAGAATCATTAAAATACCCAGTGAGAAAAAACAAATTCCTATATATTAAAGTCACAAGCGCATGAAAACGTAATTGGAACCGATTGCCGGAAGAAACACAGCGTAAAGTGCAGTTAAAGAGCCAGCTTGTTTCCAGCCGAAAAACTAGTGACTCGTCCAGCGGCCATACATACTTTGCAACAAAGTACTCGTACAACTTGTCCAAAAAGTCTCGTAGTTGAACTCACCCCTACTCAACCCCACCCCTAGATCGGTGAGTTCTAGTTCTAAGCTGGGTGTTTCGGAACATAATGGGGTCATTCTTGTGCACATCGGCACACACACACACACACTTGCAAACCGAACCCAATGCCAACGAACACGCTCGCGGAACGATTCTCATTAGCTATGCAAGTAATAAACGTGATCCTTTTCCTAATGACATCGTTATCAAATTCATAACAATACTTGACACGCCGTGTCAGTACGTCAACGTGCCCGTACGTCCTGCACAACGGGTTCCGGAGGCGAGAGTGGACGGTGTTGATGAAGCAAAGTTAAGTGCGCCTCGGACATCGTCACAAAAGCCGGTACGACGCAACACATTCACCAAGGTGGCAAGAGATAGCGTTGGACGTGAATTGGAAAATTCATGAACTTATTCTCACCCCTTTCCCCAACAGTTTCCACTGCTTGCTGTCTCTCTCATTGTATTTCTCTCTCTCTCTCTCTCTCACTCTTTCTCTCTATTGAGTGTCGTTGGTGAACAAAATTCACTTCCCAGGCAGCCATCTAGGCCAAGATGTTGACGATGCTCAATCATAATTGGGACGTTAGCAGGCGTTGGTAAGACGATTGCAGGTAAATCTGCCATTACCTGCACCGTACGGTACGGATGCTTTTTCGCCCTTGCAAAGAGTGTCAATTTGTTGCACATTATTCTGAACTGCATCTACGATGGTGACACATTCGGTGGTGTAACGAGCCTTGCGAACACAAGTCGTTGTTACGATGTTAAAGGAACGAAGAAGAAACAACAACAAAATGCACATAATGCAAATGATTGTTATTGTCTCTGCTTAAGCCGCTTTTCCTTTTATTACATTGACTTTTTGCAGCCTCTAATGGTGTGCGCGTTGATGAGGCACCGGGCGTCTCC
>STHB01032536.1:0-10484 GCA_018908115.1 Anopheles rivulorum
CTTGATGTCGGGGTTTTCCTTCTCGAACTTTGCGATCAGCGCCGCCATGTTGGCGGGCTCGGCGCCGCCGCCCTTCCAGCCGGTCACGTCGAGCGTGACCGGTGCGGCGCACACCTGCGCCGCCAGCACTGAAAGGACTGCGAAAGTTACCGCTCGAAGCCTGTTGAACATCTGCTGTCTCCACGTTGTTGTTGAATCGTTGCGTACGGCCAGTGGCGTGCGGCGGCCGGCTGCGCGGCATGCAGCCGCGATCCGTCGCGCAGGACGCCCGCGTTTCCCGTCGTCCGATTCATTTGGGAAAGCGCTTTCCCTATTGTGTCGCACAACCTGCCCGGCGTGCAAGCACCGGCATGAAACGATCTTCTAGGGGATATCCCGAGGGCCTGCCGCGACGGTCGCGAGCCGTCCCGGTACGACCGGATCGAGCGGTCATCGCGCGTAAGGCGCTATCATCGACTGTGCGACTTTCGTCCGGCCCCTTTTTGCCGGCCCCACTTTCAACTCGCTCAACCGACATGACAACGACTACCGAACGCGTGGACGGTGCCGCCCAGCATCTCGTCGCCGCCCGCCATGCCGGCTCGCCCGGCCCGCTGTTGCCCGATGCACTGCGCCCCGAGGACGTCGACACCGCGCTCGCGATCCAGCAGCGCGTGGCCGACCTGCTCGGCGAACCCGTCGGCGGATGGAAATGCGCGCTGCCGCCGCCCGACCGCGTGATCCTCGCGCCGATCTTCGCGTCGACGATCCGCGAAGCCGATGCGCCGTACCGCGTCGTCGGCGGGCCGATCGTGCGGATCGAACCGGAAATCGCCTTCGTGCTCGATCGCGACCTGCCCGCACGCGAGCGGCCGTATGAGGAAAGCGATGTGCGCGCCGCGATCCGCGAAGTGCGCGTCGTGCTCGAGGTGCTCGGCTGCCGCTATGCGGAGCCGGCGCGCGCGTCGAAGTTCGAACTGCTGGCCGACGGGCAATTCAATCAGGGGCTGTGCGTCGGCCCCGTCGTGCCCGACGGGCTGAACGTGCCGCTCGCCACGTTGGCGCTGTCGTTCGAAGGCGCGCTGAACCGCACGATCGACGGCCGCCATCCGGACGGCGATCCGCTCAAGCCGCTCGTGTGGCTCGTCAATTTCCTCGCGTCGCGCGGCGATGCGGTGCGCGCCGGGCAGATCGTGACGACGGGTTCGTACGCGGGTGCGATCGACGTGCCGCTCGGCGATGCGCTGACGGTCCGCTTCGGCGAGCTCGGCAGCCTGTCGGTGACGCTGACGGCGTGACCGGTCAGGTGCGTGGTTGCCCGGCGTTTCGTGACGGCAGCGTCATCGCCGCCACGCCCGCGACCACGCATCCGAGTCCCAGCCAGGCCGACCTCGTCAGCGACTCGCCGAGCAGCGCCATGCTGATGCCGACGCCGATCGGCACGCGCAGATAGGCCTGCGCGGTCGTGCCGACCGAACCGAGCGTCTGCACGAGCCGGAAGTAGATGACGAACGCGAGCGCTGTCGAGAAGATCGCGAGCGCGGCGAGCGCCAGCAGCGATTGCGGCGACGGATGCAGCGTCCACGGCCGGTCGACGACGAGGCTCGTGGGCACCAGCACGAGCGCGCCGACGACAAGCGAGCCCGCAGCCGGCGCGGCGGGCGGCAGTCCCTTGATCTAGCGCCCTTCGCGCACCCCGGGTCCTGCACAGGGACCGCAAAGCTGGATCGCACCACGCCGGTCCGGGTCGTGCCAGTAAAAATGGACCTCCACACCACCACGTGCGGGGACGACCACGTGCCGGACTTCCTGAACGCCCCGATCGTGCGCCGATACCGTATACCGCCCCGGTGGCACGCGCGCGAACAGGAATGGTCCCGTCGTGTGTGCATCGAGGATCGTTTTCTTTCCGGACGACAGCGTGACATCGACATCGGACAGGTAATGGCCGGTCTTCGATGCGAACGTGATCCGCAGGTTGTACCGGGGGGCGACATCGCGAAACGCGGTGACTTCGTCTTCGCCTATTCCGCCGGTGATATACGCAATGCCGTTCTGCGCGGTCGGTTCGGGCGACGTTCCGGCCAACGCGCGTGTGCCAAGGGTCACCAGGCAGGCTGCCAGCAACAGCCTCTTCCAGAATTCGCTCCTCATCATCACTCTCCCGATCGAGCACGTTTCGCGTCTGCATCGATGACGATGTCAGCGTCGCGCGGAACGTCGATTCGCCGTTGACTCAAGTCAAGCGCGAGCCTGTCGACGCCGGACGCCGTCTACGGGCCACCGGCAATACCGCGCCCGGCCGGCGCCCATGTCCGGTCGGACTGTCAGCCGATATTGCATCGCGCGTCGGAAATGTCCGACACGGCGGCCGTAGATCGGACAGCAAGCTCAGGCCACGCTGATTGCCGCACCCTCCTTCGTTGCCAATACTGGAGACGTGACAGGGCGCCATGCGTGCCAGGACCAGCGGACGCTTCTTCCGCCCTGTCGCCGCAGAATCCAGGAGCTGACGATGAACCATCCGACCGCAGCACACGCCAACGACGCCATGCCGGATGGCGAGCTTCCGGTCGGCGCCCATCTCGTGACCCGGCGGCCCGGCTATGTGCACCACGGGATCTATGTCGGCAACGGCAACGTGATTCACTATGCGGGCTTGTCGCGTCGCCTGAACGGCGGTCCGGTCGAAATCGTCTCGATCGACGGCTTCCGTGCCGGTTTCGGGCTCGCGATCATTCGGCACTCACGCGCGCTGTATGACGGTGCGGAAGCCGCGCGGCGCGCGGCATCGCGCCTTGGCGAATGCCGCTATCGGCTCCTGACGAACAACTGCGAACATTTCTGCCTGTGGTGCCTGTTCGGCGTCGGAAAGAGCGAACAGGTCGCGTCGTGCCTGCGCAACCCTGTTCACGGCATGGCAGTCGTCGTCATGCTGATTGCATGCATGCTGGCTGGCCGGTTACATGCGGCGACCGACGAACGCGCACCAGGCACACGCCCCTGCTCCGCCCAATGTCCGGCCTAGCATCGCCTGAAGCGTTTCACGCACCGCCCATTACCAGCGGCTACGGAAGGTGGCACCCGCTTCCCAGTGTTTGGCCTGCGTGATCGCAATACGGATTGCACTGCCCTCGGTTCGTCCTTGCCGCAGCAACGCATTGGTAATCTCGACTGCGTTGCGGCGAACCGGCGGTGGCAGGTTCCGCATCGACGCCGGGTAGCGTTCGTCATTCCATGGCATGGTCGATCGTTCTCGTGCAGTGCAGCGCCAATCCCGGCGCACCGGCTAACGCGGCAATGCAGCTGGATCGTCGCGATCGCACCGCGCATGCGCCGATCCAAATCAATGACGGGGCGCACGACCGGTTGCTTCTTCAACCAGTTCGGCATGAATCCGCTCGACCTCGCCGCGCGTGCATAGCGCCGTACCGGGATGCCCGACCGAAGCAGCCGACGCCGCCAGTGCATAGCGGCACGCATCGTCGAACGGCTCGCCGCGCGCGAGCGCCCAGACCATGCCGCCGACGAAACTGTCGCCGGCACCCACCGTGCTGCAGACCGCAGCCGGTCTGCCGTGCAGGCGCAGTACGCGATCGCGCGAGACGACCCACGCGCCGCGCGCGCCGAGCGTCACCGCGACTATCTCGGCTTGCCCTTGCGCAACGATCTCGCTCGCCTTCCGGCATGCCGACGCCTCGTCGAGCAGTTCGCCGGCCAGTGCGCTCAGTTCGCCGAGGCTCGGCTTGACGAGATGGACACCCGCGTCGAGCGCGGCGCGCAGCGCAGGCCCCGCAGCATCGACGACCACCCGGCTACCCCTTGCATTGGCCGTGCGAGCAAGCCGTGCATACAGGTCATCCGGCGCACCGGGCGGCAAGCTGCCGCTCAGCACGAGATAGCGCGGTGCAGGTTGCATGGTCTCGATGCGGGTCACGCAGCCACGCCACTCGGCTTCCGTGATCGACGGTCCCGGCATCAGGAAGCGGTATTCGCGCGCAGTCGCGGTCTCGGTCACGCAGATGTTTTCCCGCGTCTCGCCGGCGATCCCGATGCGCTCGGTCGGCAGGTGTTCGGCTTCGAGCAGCAGCGTCAGCACATCGCCGGTCGGGCCGCCTGCCAGGTACAGCGCGATGCAGTCGCCGCCGAGCCGGTGAATCGTCCGTGCCACATTGATCCCGCCGCCGCCCGGGTCGCGCGTCGGCGGCGCGCAGCGTAGCTTGTGCGTATCGACGATATGCTCGACCGATGTCGCGACATCGACGGCGGGATTCAATGTGACGGTAACGATATCGGTCATGGCGAAGCAGTCGACGGATGGTGCGATGGACTCGCGCGACGATTTCCGGCACAGGTCGCATGCCGCCCAATACCCCACCTTACGTGCGACGATTCGTGCGGCGTTGACGACCGTCAAACGATGCCGCAACGGCGCCCGCTTGCGCTCGATCAACGACGTGTCCGGACCGGCATTTACAGTGAATCATTCGTCGCCGCCGAGCCCCGCCATGGACGAGCAGCCGCTTTGCACCACCGTGTTCGCCGAACGCTATGCGCAGCCCGGCGAAACGTCCCGCGCGACGGTATTCCATCGCGTCGCGCATGCGCTGTCGCGCGTCGAACCGGCGGAGATCCGCAACCAGTCAGAGCGTGCGTTCTTCCGGAACCTGCAGCGCGGCGCGATCGGCGCTGGCCGCATCCTTGCGAACGCCGGCGCGCAGACGAGCGGGACGATGATCAACTGCTTCGTCCATCCGCTCACCGTGTCGCCAGACATGTCCGGGCAAGCCGTCGATGCTGCACTCGCGCAGGCGCTCGACGAGGCACGGCTCACGCTGCTGATGGGCGGAGGAATCGGGTACGACTTCTCGCCGGTGCCGCCCGTCGATGCGTACGAACGGCGCGGCTCGCCCGAACGAGGCGTATGCGCGGCAATCGACCGCTTCGACGCGATGTGCGATGCGCTGCCGTTCACCGGCCCGCGCCGCGGCGCGCAAATGGGCGTGCTGCGCTGCGATCATCCGGATCTGGTCGCGTTCGTCACCGCCAAGCGCGGACGGTTGCGCTGGCCGACGTTCAACTTGTCGGTCGGCATCACGGACGCGTTCATAGAAGCGGTTGCGCACGATCTGCCGTGGGCACTCGTTCATCACGCGCCGTGCCGTTCCGCATGGGGTACATCGACCCAGCAGCCCGACGGCCGCTACCGCTATGCGACGGTTCCGGCCCGCAGGCTATGGCACGAAATCGTCCATGCCGCGCACGACAGCGCCGAACCCGGATTGCTGTTTCTGGACACGATCCGCGATGCGAATCCGATGCGCGAGCACGAGCGAATCGACGCGACGAACCCGTGCGGCGAGCAGCCGCTGCCGTCCTACGGCAGCTGCGTGCTCGGGCCGATCGACCTGTCTCGGTTCGTCCATCATCCGTTCGGTGTCGACGGCAAGCCGCGCTTCGACTTCGCGACGCTCGCCGACGCCGTGCGCATCCAGGTACGCATGCTCGACAACGTGCTCGACCTGACCGCATGGCCGCTCGCCGCGCATGAACACGAAGCGCACCGCACGCGGCGCATCGGGGTCGGCGTAACCGGGCTGGGCGATGCGTTGACGATGCTGCGGCTGCGCTACGACAGCGTCGAAGCGCGTGCGTTTGCGCGCGGCATCGCGCTGACGATGCGCGAACATGCGTATGCCGCATCGGCTGCCCTGGCCGCCGAGCGTGGCGCGTTTCCCGCCTACGATCCGGCCGCCTATCTGACCGGCCCCGCGTACCGCATGCTCCTGCCGCTGAAGGTGCATCACGCGATCGCGCGGCACGGGCTGCGCAACAGCCATCTGCTGTCATTCGCACCGGCCGGCAGCGTGAGCCTCGCGTTCTGCGACAACTGTTCGAACGGGATCGAGCCGGCCGTCGGCTGGACGCAGCGTCGCATGGTCCGCACGGCGGACGGGCGGCCCCGTCCATTTCGTGTGGAGAATCATGCTTACCGGCTGTTTCGCGAGCTGCATGGCGACAGCGTCAAGCTGCCGGACTATTTCGTCACGGCGGCGGATATCGCACCGGCCGATCACGTCGCGATGCTCGCGGCGTTGCAGCCGTGCGTCGACGCCGGCATCTCGAAGACCGTCACGATGCCCGGCCAGTGTTCGCTCGCCCAGGTCGACGCGCTGTTCTTCCAGGCATGGCGCGACCGGCTCAAGGGCATCACGGTCTTCCGCCCCGATCCGCAGCTTGCGTCGGTCGTCACCGATGACGCGGCGCAACCGTGCGACAGCTCCATCTGCATCAACTGTTGAACGGCACGATTGCCGACGGCAAGCGCCGACGTCATTCCGGCGATCGATCTCTCAGGCGGAGGCGCCGTCGACCGCTTCCATTTCGGCTCGCGCCGGGCGCTGTGCGTCGTCGGTATCGGCCGGCGGTGCGATGAGGGCCACCAGCCTGTCGTGATCGATCGACTCGTGTTCCAGCAAGCTCAGCGCAATCCGCTCCAGCGCATCGCGACGCGCGCCGAGTGTCGCCGCCACCCGTCCATGCGCATCCTCGAGCAGCGCACGCACCTCTTCGTCGATCAGTTGCGCGGTGTGCTCGCTGCAATGACCGTCGCCCGGCGTCCACACGCCCGGCGCCCCGCCCTGCGATGCCGCATCGTCGAGCGTCACCAGCCCCATCCGATCGCTCATCCCGTACTGCATGACCATGTGCCGCGCCAGCGCGGTCGCGCGCTCGAGGTCGTTCTGCGCGCCGGTCGATACGTCGCCGAACGCGATTTCCTCGGCCACCCGCCCGCCGAGCAACACGTCGAGCCGGTCGAGCAGTTCGCTCCTGCGCAGCACGTAACGATCCTCGGTCGGGACTTGCTGCGTGTAGCCGAGCGCCGCAATTCCGCGCGGGATGATCGACACCTTCTTCACCGGATCGCAATGCGCACGGCTTTCCGCGACGAGCGCGTGACCGGCTTCGTGATACGCGATGGTCAGCTTCTCCTGCGCGTTCATCACGCGGCTCTTGCGCTCGAGGCCCGTCAGCGCGCGGTCGATCGCCTCGTCGAAATCGGCCATGCCGATCGCCGGCTTGCCGAGTTCGGCCGCATGCAGCGCGGCCTCGTTGACGACGTTCGCGAGATCGGCGCCGACGAAGCCCGGCGTGCGCGACGCAAGCTCGCCGAGGTCCACGTCGGCCCCGAGCTTCACGCGCTTCACGTGCACGCCGAGAATCTGCCGGCGGCCGTTCACGTCGGGCCGGTCGATCGCGATGTGGCGATCGAAGCGGCCCGGCCGCAGCAGCGCCGGATCGAGGATCTCCGGCCGGTTCGTCGCGGCCATGATGATCACGCCGGAGCCGGCCTGGAAGCCGTCCATCTCGACGAGCAGCTGGTTGAGCGTCTGCTCGCGTTCGTCGTTGCCCGACATCGGGCCGACGCCGCGCACCTTGCCGAGCGCATCGAGCTCGTCGACGAACACGATGCACGGCGCCTTCTGCTGCGCCTGCTCGAACAGGTCGCGCACACGCGCAGCGCCCACGCCGACGAACATCTCGACGAATGCGGATCCGCTGATCGTGAAGAACGGCACACCTGCCTCGCCGGCAACGGCACGCGCAAGCAGCGTCTTGCCGGTACCCGGCGCGCCGACGATCAGCACGCCCTTCGGAATCTTGCCGCCGAGCCGCTGATAGCGCTCGGGGCTACGCAAGAACGCGACGATCTGCTGCAACTCGGCCTTCGCCTCGTCGATACCCGCGATGTCGTCGAACGTGATGCCCGTTTCCTGCTGCACATACACACGGGCCTGGCTTTTGCCCATGCCGCTCAGGTCCCTCGCCCCGCCCGGCCGCCGCATCATGAAGTTCCAGACGAGCACGAGCACGATGACCGGAAGCATCCACGTCGCGAGCGTCTCGATCCAGCCCGAATCCGGTGTCCCGCGATAGCGGATGCCGGCGGCCGTCAGCGTGGCGACCAGATGATCGTCGCTGACGCGGTCCGTCGTGAAGCGCCACGGCGGCCCGGCTTTCTTGACGGCGACCGCATCGGAAGCCGGCAGCATCGTGCCGGCTTCGGGCATGCGCAGCACGCCCGAGATCGACGACTGACCGATATCGAGATCGTCGATGAGCCGCGCCTCAACCAGACGATGAAAATCGCTGTACGAGATCGATGTCGTCGCGGGCTGTGCCATCAGCAATTGGTAGGCGACCAGGACGGCGAACGCGATCGGGATCAGCAGCCCGGAGTAGTCGAATGATTTCTTCATGGCATCGAGTCGGTCAACCTGACACGCGGGCGCTCATGCAGCCTCGCGCGTCCAGTGCGCGCGCAGCATGTCCTCGCTGTCACGATAGTTGAACGCCAGCGCACCGTGATGCGCATGCAGCAGCGCCTCGCCCATGCGCCTCACCATGTGTACGCCGGTGGTTCGAACGATGAGCGCGTCGCCGGATTGCTCGATCTCCATGATGCGTTCGAGCGCGTGTTCGCTCATCTCCAGATCGGCTTGCCGCTCGAGCAGCTCGAGGATCGCCGACCGATGCGCGCGCATGTATTCGCCGTGCAAAACCAGTTCCCCCGCCGGTGCGTTTTCCCGCATGCGCTTGCAGGCCGGGCATTCGAGCTGGCGCCGGTCGAGCGGCGTCGCGTACCAGGTCCAGCGCCCGGCGTCGCAGACGGCGCCGCACCCTTCGCAGATCCGGTCACCCGATGGCCGCTTCGGATCGCGGTAACTGTCTTTTCGGTGCGGCTGCATGCGTTTGTCACGGCGCAGGTAGTTTCGACCAGGGCCGGAATGGGATCGGTTCATGACGGGTTCTCCGGGGTAACGAACAGCGCAGGCATGCCGGTCACGCGACAGTCAGCCGGTCGACGACTTCGCGGACGCCCCTGACCGACGCCGCCGCGCCGCACGCGGCACGCCTTTCCGCCAGCGACGCGACCGTGCCCGTCAGCGTGACGATGCCGTCGTCGGCATCGATCGAAATCCCCGCGGATTCGCGCTGCGCACGACGCGCCAGCGCCTCGGCGATCCGGGTGCCGACGTCGGGCACCGTATGATCGGCTCGCACGCGGATGCGGTTCGCGACGCCGACGACGCCTTTCATCCGGCTCACCATTTTTTCCGCTGCACGGCTCTGGAACGCATGATCGACCTCGCCGTCGAGCGTCACGCAACCGTGATCGACTTCGACGCGAATCTGGTGATCGCGCAATGCCTCCTGCCAGCCGAGCGCGAACGTGATCGCGATCGCCAGTTCCTGGTCCGCACAGGCATTCTCCGGCGGATCGACGTTAAGTTCGAGCACCAGTGCACGCGCATCCGCGACATGCAACGCGGTTTTCTGTGCCTCGAGCTTCTGGGCCCAGCTGTCGACCGTGCCCCGCAACGTCACGATCCGGTCGCGTACGTCGACGTCGATCCGGCGCGCGTCGATTGCCGGATTCCAGAAAAGCGCCTGCTCGACATCCTGCTTGAGTGCTGTATCGGACTTCATGTCGGTCTCCCGTCCGGGCTCGAGCCGATCGCGAAGCATGCGACCGGAAGCGTGCCGTACCGGATTCAGCATCGCGCATCGCAGAGCTGGCGGCTTGACGAGGATCAATCAACGGCAGGCTTGCGACAGCGACAGGCAGGTGCGCGGCGGCTGAATTTGTCCGTTGACGCAGATCAACGGTGCGATGGAGCGCGCCTCGATCATGATGACTGACGCTGCGAAAGCCGTGACAACGCAAACATTTCGCATCGATGTGACACAGCCGCTTCCCGGGGGACCGTCATGAACCGAAAGCAGTACCGCATTGCACTCGCGACACTGAGCGTGTTCATCGCGCTGGCGTCGCTGGCCGGCATCGTGCACGGCATGCTGTTCGACGAGCGGGTGTTCAGGTACTCGATCGTCACGCTGATCCTGAGCATCCTGTCATTCGTCGTGCTGTTGAATCTCGCGCCCGGCGACCGTCCGTAAACGGAACACGGGCAGGACGATTTGCCGTGCGCATGTCAAGCGAGGCTTCACTCGAAACGCCCGTGCAGCCGCGGTGGCGCAGATCAAGGAGCGCGCGAAATGGGCGCAGTCATAGCGCATCGACCATCGCAAGCAGGACGTCGGCCCGATGTGCGAGCGTCTTGTGACGCTCGGCCCGTTCACGAACCGCCCGGATTCTCTCCCGCCAGTACGCAGGGCTGCCGATGACGGTATCGGGCGGGAAATGCGCCTTTCGCCGTTCCAGCATTTGAAGGGCGCCGTGGATATGGGCAAGCTCATTCTCGAGCGCGTAGTAGCGATTCATATGGTCTCCGCGATGCTCCGCGGCTGATGATCCGTCAAACCGGACGCGACACGCTTGATCGCGCTCAATCGATCGATGTATCGGCAGGCCGTCGCCCGCGAAGCACCTGAATTTGTCCGTTGATACAGATCAACCGCGCCAGAAGCCGGCACGCGATCATGACGCCAGATCTTGCGAAAACGCAAACTGCCGCGGCCGCTCTACGGGAGAACGTCAT
>STHB01032555.1:0-10483 GCA_018908115.1 Anopheles rivulorum
TCTAGTGTTGTAATCAATGAAGCTCGTTGCTCCATTTAGCAAATTGAATGCTTTACCCCCGTTTGCTTACCCATCGGGGGCTTTTGATCGGAGAAAATAAATAGCGAAAACCAACCATATATACACATACGCGCGCGTGGGGAGTACCCGCACCCTTCCTTTCGATGTAATGGGATGGTACCGTTGGGTGAGGGGGAAATGTCTTTACAGCTTAATACGGTGCCAAAACGGAACAAAACAACAAATATGAATGTTCGGCGAATGCCGTAAGGAATAAGACGGTCGGCTAATAAGATGTGTTCCAAACACTGCGTAAGAGCTGGTAAGCGCCATAAGCGACGAGGTTAGGGCGAAGATATTTTAACAGGAAGGCGAAGAGGGAAGGGATGCAAGGGAAGGATGGAACAGGGGGTGCAGAAACACATTGGAATGAATTGTGGACACCGCCTTGGAAGGGTTTTTAATGCGCTTAACTAACCCGTATATCTGGGCAGTTTTATGCTGCCGGGAAGTACCTCCAATATCTCGTAGGTGCATTCACATCTTTCCAGCTTATTCTGACCACCCCCCCTTCTGTATGACGAATCGATGCACGTTGTGATGCTTCAGCACTTCAGTGGCATTGCTCAAGCACCAACTGTTTGCAATCTTTACCAACAAGACATTCCGTTTCCTTAGACATCTGAATAGCGTCGCTTGATCTGCATCGTGGCATCAGGGAAAGTAGCGTTCTATAATGTTGCGCACGTTTTCAAAACTATTGGAACGCCATCAGACATTGCATAGCGCACCCAAAAACCTTCAACAGCCATCTGAAATAGCCTACCAGTGGGTGCTGCCCGACGTCCAGCGAGGAATCTCACGCGCTCATAATCACACCCAAAACGCACTCTTTCACCATCGCGTATTGCTTTAAAGACGTTTTCAAGCATCTAAATCATCTTCCACTACCTTTACTTCCTCCACAAGCTTCTTGATTCCCTCCCTCTACCCGTGGCGGTCGGGATGGTTTATTTGTTTGGTTTTAATTCCACATCGCGCTCGCAACGTCATCAGGCGAGGGCCTATCGGCACCTCAATCGGATTGCTACTGGTACCAGCCATTCACCCCTCCCCCCTCCCCCCCCTCCTCACCCACCTCCTCTTCCATCACGTGAGCTACACCAAACAGTCAAGCGGTGGCAGACCAGAAGGGAGGACGACGACAACAACAAAAAAAAACCCACATATCACCCAGCGAAAACCATATCGCGCTCCGTTCCAATCCAATTGAGTCCAATTGAACGTATTTAAGAAACCCCGTCCCTATCCGGGTCCATGTCCCATCCCTTGCACACGGAAGATGAAGCCAGCATCGTCCTGCAGAGTAACGCGGCGTCCCCCACCTGTCCTCCCTTTACACCCGACGTCACTGCTTCCCTGCGGTAGGTTTCCCTTTTCGTGTCGCTTTCGTTGGCGGTACGGCTGATCGGGTCCAGGTTACTGGTTCGAAAAACGCTTGGCATCCCGCATCCCCATCATCACCCATCAGCAACCTTCGAATTAACACAGAAGAAGAAAAAAAAATGAAAGCAAAAATTAAGGGAAAACCAGAAAAGAAGCAAAAGGGGATCTCAATTTAGCTTCATCTTGGGATGAAAACTCACGCGCTGGTACTGCTGCTGCTGGCACTTAATTTGGTTCAATTTAATGTACCTATTTGCTTGCTTTTTGCTGCTTCTCCTTTCCTCCCTTCGCTCCCCCCTCCCTCTTCCTTCTCTAGAGGAGGAGTAAGGTGAAGGGCGGGTGGCTGAAGGAATACACCTTCCCTCCGGTATGTCGTTACCTTCCTTCGTTCATGTTCCCTCGTTATTGGACAAAGTCACTCAATAACACACACAAAAAACCTCACATACACACACACACACAGAGAGAACCAAAACCCATAACGAAACCCGCATGACCCAGAAGGCAGGGTCTCGGTGCTCAGTGGAATCCTGCGGCACACCAACCGGATGCGGATCAACGGGCGGACGGGATTCGGGTGAATTAAGATCGACTCCCAGGTGCGGGTCTTTTACTTCTCTGACCAGCACATTTTGCGAACCAACTGTTATACGGTTTTGCGCCTGGATGGGCCAGCTTTATCCCACGGAGCCCGGCAATATTGGGACACATATTCTCAGCATACACACACACAAACTCACACTCTTACCACACAAAAAACAAAGGCGAAAATCTCTCTGCGACAACTTTCTGTGACTGCTGGTGGATGGATATTTTATCGGTGGAAACAGTTTCCAGCAGCCTGGTCTTGGAAGTCATCTCGGCTGGTCCGTTCTACGCTCGTGATTCCCGGGACGGCACTATTTAAATCCTCACCCGAACACCGCTGAAACGTGTTGCACACGGCGGATGATGATGATGATGATGATCATTATTCAATTTAGGCGCTTTCTGCACGCCACCAAACGCAATGAAGGTAAGCAAACGCACGTAGCAAATGATGCGGGCGATGTTAATAGAGGGTTTATAAGCGCGGCAACGACAACAAAAAAATAACGCACACGAGAAGCGAGATGGGAGTTATTAGAAAAGAATGAAAGAATATTAGGCGCTGTGTACTTCTTCCTTATTGGAAGTTTAATGTTGGAAGGATGTTGGAGCAGCTAGGAAGTTTTAGACAATACTCGGACATCTACCTACATCATTCGCTTAGTAATTCGATCCTCCGACATTAAAGTTCGATTGTAAATATTCCTATGAATTTGGTAAATTTTGGGCTTTTTGGATCTCTCCAAAAGCACCTACCGCTTTTCATGTTCACCTATCTTCCTTATATTCGTGAGAAAAGCCAATGGAGTACGTCAGTAGCGTTAGAGCGAAGAATATTATCTGTACTACTAATACTTCCAAATATGGTTTCCAACTAACCACGTTTCGAATCGCATCCAGAATCCTTGATGCCAATTCTACAATCCGAGCCGAGCTCATCGAACTTTCGTGATTAAGTGAAGAATTCCATTTAAAGCAATCTAATCTTGTTGTACGTCAGTCCTTGCACAGATACTATATAGCCTTTCGATCAAAAGTGAGGCCTGAGTGTGCTTGAGCAATCCTTGATGTTTTCTAGGAATTGGACGCCAATTTCGGTTTTCAGCTTGGCTCCCATTTGTTTAGATGCTCCAAGAAGTGAATAACCTTAAAAGTTCCTGCACCGGTATCAATCTTCACCGCAAATCAATCTTTGGTATCAAAGGATGCTGTGCTGCAACCTTAGCAAACACGACGTGTACGTGAAGGTATAAAAAAACGGTCTAAATTGCTGTCTTTTGAAACTCCTGCCAGAATATACTTTACATCCGAATATTTTGAACCAATAAAAAAACACAGAACTCACTGTTATTAACGCAACTGCAAATATAACAGTCCTGTTTGGCGAAACGCAGTGGAACTCTAAATGTAAGTCCAAATGTTTCAAACCATGCGTGAATCGATGAACACGCGTAAATCACGAGCCGTGCTCATCTTCAAGCTATCTGAAGGCTTCTATCAAAATACATCACCACCCGAGGCAAGATTGAAAAATCAATCTTGTTCTAAGTATTGCACCCAACAGCTATAGACCGTTTCACCCGACACTAGTTTCCATGGAAAGCAAACATGTCAGCAATGGTCGAAAAATAAATTAAAATCCCATTTCCATCTCTCCACCCGTACTACCGACCACCCCATCCCGCCACTGCTCGTTGCGAAGGGGGGAGGGGATTGGGGGAGATATAAAGGTACATTGAGTGGGGTAGGTGGAAAAATCCCCATACCGTGGCAGGAAGCGAAAGAAAAACCATCCACAACCACACACACACCCCCCCCCCCCCCCCCCCCCCCCCCCCCCCCCCCCCCCCCCCCCCACCCCCGTGGTACGATGGCGTGTGTCGATTAGTCAATCCATTGTTTTCCCATTAATCCACCACCACCGCGTGTCGCGCCCAGCAACGCGAGGTAAAAGCGCGAGTAACAAATTTTCCTCCCATCTGCCCCATGGCACCGCTCACCCAACCTGACCCCGCTGTATCACAATTCGCACAAATCCACCCTTCATCCTCACGTGGGCTATGGATTTTATTAAATCACTTGTGTGTGCATTTCCCGCTTCTGGTGCCAATTTTCCCTGGAAGATAACCCACCAGAACTGTTGAGCACGACAAAGAATGGAAAGTGAAGGGGAGGGGATGGAATGGAAATTCATCCACGGTTGGGAGCCAAAACCAAAAACGAACAAAAAAAAATACAACTAGCAATCCAGCCGGCTAGCGTATATCCTGTAGCAGCTCGTGTGAAAAAGTCATAGTGACAAATGCCGATCCCCAGTGGTTTGGCTTTCTTTTTTTTGTGTTATTGCAACACGAAAAGAGAGAAAAAGGGGAAAGGAATTTTTCGCCTTGTTTTTCTTCGGCTTCTTTTGCTTCTACTGCTGCTGCTGCCACGGTTTTCCAGTTTGACGTCATCTAATATTCGGCGTATTAAAATCCCATTCACTCGCGTGTTTTGCGGCACACCGGCGGTACGTTAAATCGGCAAAGGGGAAAGCGAGGGGGGAGGGTATCGAATGGGCGGAAGTGGAAGGGAACGTGAATAGGAGCCAGGTTTTTCTTTTTTTGCTTATTTTTTTTGTTGGAAACTCAATCCTTTTCCCTCGCACGAAAGGTCCATCCTGGGGTTTTTCCGCTTTTCACTTTGACTTGTTTCATCGTGGAAAATCCCCTACCAGGGCCGGCCAACCCGGGATGATGCGTGTGTGTGTGTGTGTTCCTCTTTGCTATTTTCACTCGTTACAAACATGCTCGCCGCTCGCTGAGAAGAGGTTTTGTTTCTTCTCCAATTTTTCACGAACACACAGGGCGCGTACCGTGCGCACGGGCGAACAAAAAAAAATCACAAACCGAAACGAATCTGCTTACACAACGGAGCCCTTTTCCATTGCCATGCCCGAAAGCCCACCGTTTAGCTTCCGTATTGATACTGTGTATTTTTTTTATTTTTTATTTGGATTTACCTCTCTGCTTCATCTTCCTTTAAACGCGCGTGTGTGATGCCCGTGCTTCTAATTTCAATCGCCCGGCTAGCTAACCAATTTTTCATTCTTGTTTTTTGTTTCGTTTTTGCTTAACTCACCCGCGTGCCACACAGATAAGCTGTGTGTGTGTGTTTTTTTTTATTCGCTTCCCGTCGTAATTGTTCGCTCGTTTCGACCCCCGTAACGGTTTCGAATTTAAACGTTTGCATGTATTAGCACAGGGCTGTTTGTTTAATGCATCCCTTCAATCAGTCTCGCGTGTCCCGGCCACGAACTGCACATCTGTGCGCATATACCCACGATGCCGGTGGAAACCCTACCTTCACTATGCCACTTCGCTCACATACACAGGAAAAGAACAAAATAAAAAAAGTCCCATCCGGAGGGCCATCTAGAGGGCCCCCTTTCGAGTGGCTTCTACCTGCGTGGTTTGCTCTCTTTCGCTTCGGCACATTTCCCAGACGGTACGGTGTTTGCTACCTACCCTACCTTTAGTGCACTCACACACACACACACACACACACACACACTTGGCCCTTTAATTCACCACGGGCTTTGGCGTTGCTGCTTTTTAAAGGGCACCGGCGGCGGTGGTGGTCCCTTTAATTTCGAACCGCACAGCCCTTTACGCCGTGTGCCCGCTGGATGCGGGTGCGGATTTTTAGCAGCAAAATCAGGAAGGGGAATGAGAAGATCGAATCGTAGCATTGCTGGGCGTCCTCCTGGTCCCCGGCAGCATCACACCGCGCACGGAACCAGTTTGCTGCCCGCAGCTAAATAGCACAATGATACAATAACGTGCACACCACCGGCGACATGTGTGTGTGCCGCGCACCGGTGAAAAGTGTTTGGAATGACACAGGGGTCCTTCTGAGCGCTAAAATAGCTAAATTGTGCACGCGTTTATCACTCGGAGCACAGCTGAATGGTGCTAGATGAACAAGGATTCGCAGTACAGCGCACACGCGTTGAGCACACATTAATTTCACTAATGCTTTTTAACTCGATATTAATGAACCACCTTGAACAAAATTAATAATCATGTAATATTGCATTCATTGTAGCGTTGTTTTGTAGAAAGTAGTTTTAATTGAATTACTACAAAGTATGATGAATTCTCTTCCAGATCTTCCAGACAAAAAAATGAATAAGTTTCTTGGCAGCAGAACACACAAACCGCACATAGGGTATCAAGCTAGGATAGAAAAGAGGGATAGAACATTAAATTAACATAGAAATATCACAGTTAGATGTGCAAAACTTTTCGGAAAAAAGTTGAGCAAAATTTTCCAAAACAATAAATTTAACTTTAAGTATGAAATGAAAACTCTATTACATATGTAGTTAGTCACACACGCGCGTAACGAAGTAGGATGGCTAAATACAACGGAGCGCCGTTTATACGGGTACTGTTTTTTTATCCGGCTGTCCCATTATCCGTGCTGTTAAGAAATGACAGTTTCATATTTATTCTGAATGTATGTGTTCTGTGGTGTGTTTATACCCGTTCATATTTACTAGTAAACAGGATGTTACTTTTAAATATTAAAGCAACACTTGCACGATCCTTACAGAACGCTTATAACGCAATAAAAACATTAAAGTACATTACAGTTAGCAATATTAACAACATATCTGTTAACCAAACTGAGTGAACCTTTTATCCGTGCTGTTCGATCATCCGGCCACCGTTGAGTCTCGACATACCCGTATAATTGGCGCTCCACTGTAATTATTTTACATAAAACAAGGCTTCGAGTGGAGCCAGGTAACAGTTCACAAAGTCCTCTAGAAGAATATACAAAGTCCGCGACCAACGACTTAACGATATAAACGTGTAAATTGTTTTAGTAAAATAAACGTCAAACAAAGTTGCAGTTTACAACAAAAGGCTTCCCTTGTACGAGAAGTTTAGAGCACTACAACACCCTTCCTGCGTTTTTCTAGTTCACATTAACGAATTGCTATTCTACGCACTTATCAACGCATCACAATCAATCGTTATGTCCCGGGTGTTCGGTGGAAACGGTAGATTTAAGGAAACACTTTTCGCCAAGGTGTGCATCAATTGCACGGCTCTCGCTCCCAGCAGAAGAAGGAGTAGAAGAAGAAAAGATACACACACACGTGCGCGCTCATCGATAGGCTGGGGGAAAGGGGAGGGACAGCATCAACAACAACGACAACAACAACAATAACAAAAAAGGTGAAGGGATTTGTTCAATTATGAACGGCATTGTTGGCCGCACGCCATGTGCGCCACGCTTTAACCTGAGCCCTCGGGCAGCGGTGCACGAATAAACCTGATTCCAGTGCCCGGCCAGCATGCCAAAACCGTTCCGACCGGGGTGTTCGGTCCCTTTGCCTCCTTTTCGACGGATTTGCACACGTGAACCGTGTACCGTTGTGACTAGGGTGGGAACGACCGGCCACGTGAAAGCAAGTGAAACGACTGCCAAATAATACGGAACACACACACTTACACAGACGCGCGCGCACGCGAACGCATATAAATAATCACATTTTTAATGTGCTGCACAACCTGAGCGCATTCTCGCCCTGTGTAACCTGAGCGGCAAGGATAATGGTTGCACATGGTGCGTTTGTTGTTTTTTTTTCTTCTTCTCTTCTTTCCTTTTCTCTCTTCCTTCCACCACCCGCCTCCCTTGGTTGGCCAGCATCCCAAACCCGAGTGGAGGGTGGCTTGAGCAACGGCCACAACACCTGGGAAAACGGGCGGCGGAGGATTTTTCTCTCCCTACCCTCCCTTTATGTGCATGTGTGTGTGTTCCGAAGACCGAAGGTGAAGGTCTTTGCTTTAAATCATGTCCTCGTTCGGCGTTATGCTGATGAGCAGGGACCGGAACACGGTGCGGACCGTACCATCAGCCGGATAGTGGCTGTACTCCCTTTTCTAGCCTTGCAAAAAGGTGATTCAACTTTTCCACCACGGAACGGTCCAGCAGACAAGGGGTTCCGGCACGCCCGCCCGCCCGTCCAAATGCGGGAAAGCAATCCCTCTTCACAGGGGTTTTTCTCCCCCTTCTGGGCGATGGTACTGTGTGCACACCCTAGCATTTTGTGCACGCGGTGGTGAGATGCGATTTTTCGGCTTAACTTCCGCATCACCTTTCACGTGCGTGTGAGGACGGCTAACGCGTCCTCATCTTCAATCGTCCCTCTCCTTTCACCCTTCCACCGGTCTTCCGGTAGCCGCAAAAGTCTCAAAGTCGTGCCCGCACGCCGAATGTTATAAAATGGGAGAGGTGAAAAAAAAAACGCGGTCCCGCTTGGCCGGAAAGTCATCGCACTTCCGCTCGTGCGTGAAGCCCGAACAAAGGGATAATGTTCCTTCTCGCCAGCAGCAGCAGCACCCCAGAACCCAATTTAGGCACCTTCCACGATGATCGAGTAGCCGGCGTACAGTTGGCGAAATGGTGTCGTGATGCGCTTGCAGTTCAATAAATTACAACAACTAATCAGAGAAGCAGAGAAGCATTTAAAACGCCTGAAATCATGCAACTGTTTCGCCGCTGCTGGCAAACCATCGACCGTGCTGTTGCTGTAAAAACTGAACAACAAGAAAGTAAATCAAAACACAGTGCGTCAAGAAAGTATACGTCTAGCTGTAACAGCTGTAAAACTAATCCAGTCAAGTCTAATGCTGAAGTCTAAGTCTGACGAGAACCGCTATCTTAGAAAGACGTGCAGCACTGAGAATTTGACATCCAGTGTTTGTTTACCATTTTAAAGCATAAATAAGTTTTCAACCATACGCTGTAAACCCAGCCAGTCATGAGCTGTCATTGCCAAACATCAAAACACGGCTGCCTTTGAGAGACAGTAGTGTACAAACAGCACGTGCAGCTTAAAACAAATAAAAACTCATGCATTGAGTGTTAGTTGCTTACTTCGTACCAATACCGGTTTTACTGTCTAGTATTTGAGTGTTTTTTTGTTGTGATTTTTGGTGTCGAAAACCCGTCCTTTGACCAAAAAGAATTAATTGTTCCATCTGCTAATTAAACCAGAACGTCCCTAATTCGCCTTTCGTTTGTGAAACACGCAGCTAGCCGTACACTTTCCCGACTCACTGTACGTGTTTGTACCGGGTACGGGGCTGTCCGATGCGCTTTTCGAACCGTTGCGGCGAAAAATTGGACAAAATTTGCATCTCTATAAACAAACTAATGACTAATTGAGCGACCGTCAGTGGACGTCCGCCGCATTCGAAAGGGTTCCTTTTTCTTTTTGCTGCAACACCCCCTGCTCGCTGATGTTAGCACACTCGCAGCACCACTGTATCACACACAGCGACGCATCATAAAAGTAGAAGAAAATCGTATAGAAAGGATTCGTTTTGGCATCGGAGAGTTAAACCAGAAAAAAAATCTAACACCCTTCATCCTCCCCCCCCCCTTTCGTCATCTTGATTTTCAGGAAGGAAACCCACCCCACATTATCCTTTTCCGCGCGCGAGCGAAATACATTTGTCAATCGTAATTGCATTACGACGCGACGCTAAAGTTAGCTAGCGGGCGCAGAAAGGAAGGCGCAAATGTTTCGTAAGAAGTTCATAAAACGCGACTCGAGTTTATTAAGATGCTGCACTTGGGCGAAAAAGGATTATGGCTTGGGTTAAGGGGCGACGGGCGGCTGTCTGTGCCTGTGTGTGTGTGTTTTACATTATTATTTTGTCTTGATGATTCAGATCAGCATCCGGAAGATACTTCCGGGAGTATTTTTTTGTTTTGTTTTATTTGTCTAACTGGAAAAGGAAAGGGTTTTCCCTAGGAAGTATGGCAGCATCTTCAGTAATAAAGATAATAAAAATAATCATCACCAACATCCAGCCGCAACATTGAACGTAATGCGTGGGCGCCGTGGGACGGGTGAAACACCCCCCCCCCCCATTCCCCCAAAAAGCACGGTACTGCCGTTTGTGTTTGTCTTTACCGCAACTGCACAGCTTTTCCCAACCCTTTTTTGTTTCTTTTTTTTTGGCCACCATCTTCAACCCCGTTCCAGCACGCTGGCTGTATTTTTCTTTCATTTCCAAGCACACTCTGCCTGTTAAATCTTTGCAGCCGAGACCTACCTTCACCTCACTGGTACCGTGGTGGAGGGACAAACACACACACACACAAATCCCTTGCGCTTCTTTCCCAATGCTTTGCTAGCACGGGAGTCAAAAAGGCGACCGTTTCCGTTCTGCCTGAAATCTAATTAACAGGCCAGGAAGGAAATTAAAGAAAAACAAAACATCTTGCAAACAGATTTTTAAAAATCCCTCCCTCTCGTGCTGCATACTACCCAGACAACATCATCCTCATCACCATCTATATCCGTAAGCCTACCTGGCGCCGGATGCCTTCCAGGCGCTTACGGCGCTCTATGCTCTTTGTGTGTTTAAAAATAGCAAACGAA
>STHB01032563.1:0-10482 GCA_018908115.1 Anopheles rivulorum
TTTATATTGCAATGTTAGCATGTAAAGGCACCGTTAACAACTTGATTGGCTTGTTTTTTGTTTATCAAAGACGAGGAAATGTAGAATGAATATTACGTCTCCTTTCATTTTCTACTGCTTCCGTTGTCGACTGACCAATCGTTCGACCTTATGGGTGAAGGGAAATGAACATCAAGTTAGCATCCTTTCCGTTTAGGCTACACAGCCGCCCAGTATTCTACAGGGCAAGAGGCCACATATATCAAAACTTAACCTCAAAGTGATTGAAGCCACAACGAGCGATTGACTCGCCTGCCATCGAATTAGACGGGATTGGGGTTGCCTCATACGCTCTTTGGGCAAATCATTTTGCAGCATAGCAACGTGCAGATAGCAACTTTCTACTGTGTCCTTTTTTTCCGGTTTCCAGAGCAGACGCTCTGTTTGATGCAACAAGAAAACAGAAGCTACGGTACGAATGAGTGAGGTTCTGCTTTGCCACTACCTTGGTGTGTGCGCCCCGGTTGTTATGGTTTATTGTTCCAGCTTGTCAACCAAACCAGGAACACAAAACCCTTAAAAGCCATTCGATCTGACCGCAACCGGTGGGGGGGGTGGTTTCCACCCGGCAGACCCTTTCGGGATAATTTTATTTGGGTACAAGCGTGTTTCTCGAAGGTTTTTTTTTTCCACCCTGCAAACGTGTGTGAGAGTGTTTGGTATAGAAAAGTGGCCACAAAAACAACACCCGCCCAAAGTGGTGACACTGGTGGCGAGGAGGGCCCGAATAAAGAAATGGTGTCCTTTTATCGAATGACCGGTGGTAACGCACAAAGAGGGTGTTAAAGTGAGATGTTTACCCAAGCCCGTACCAAAATATCAATCTTGTTGTCCTTGGAGGGCAAAGTGGCCATTTTTGTTGTTGCGTATTGTCCAACGCTCTCTCGGGTGGTAAAATGAAGGGCGTACAAGTGGCGTACACACATCCGTTTGACTTATGAGCTTCATTTGGCCACATTTGCTTAACCGGGGCAACAGCAGGCGCCGGTTTGCAGGAAAAGAAAAAGAAACCTTCTTCCGATCAGTGTCAGATTCAATTCCAGCTGTTGGCTGATTTTGCGACAGGACATGCAAGCGAATAGAAATAGGAAACAAAACGAGGACAAAGAAACACATTTCGCAAAATTGTTTACTTTCTCACTCATTCCTTCCTGAGTGTGGTGTCTTTAGGGGGTTAGCTAAGACACAGTGTCTGTTTGTATTTGGCGGTGTCAAAATGTAATTATCGGAATTGGATAGTTTGTTTGGCTTTGACTGGTTTCGTAAGAGGGGGAAAAAAACATACAAACCACTTGCACCACAGGAACTGCTGGGGTAAAATGGGTCGCAAATCGGAACAGCTTGCCGCTTGGTAATGGTGGTAAACTTTGTCCCTAAGTACGTCGTGTTAAGTAGTACTCGCCCCGTGCACTACTCTTGGCAAACGTTACCGTCTTTTACGGCTGGGCGCTTTAACGCACCGGCTAATTCAGCCACATTTTGGCAGTTGGTCAAGAGTTTGGCGTGCATCTAGCTGGAGCTAATGTAAACATTTCGTAGTTTTTCGCTGTGGAAAAGTTGTTTTTTTTTTCGTTTGTTTGCGTAAAGAACAGTGTCTAGCAAATGGGAACCGCATTAAGGTTGCAATGTGAGTTTTAAAAAAGAATAAAAGCAATCGAAAAGAAATAACTAGTACACTCGAAGTGTGTCCCCTGAAGGTAGTGGTCTTGTTGTGCACTGCAACACAGTACATGCAATAAATATGCGGTACTTAGACGTTAGACCACCCAAGTGGGGTTTATATATGACCGCATCGGGACACATCGGGAACAATTAGAATCATGACACTTGAGTCATGTTTTTGCTGTAACCAACATTTACCAAAACATCCTTCCATGTTTTTTTTTGCACATGGTTTTTGTACAAGAGACACACTCACTGTCTGCGGTGGTTTGGTTGAGTGGTGAAACCAAGACCTAACCGGCACCCCGACAAATGGCAAGATGCATGAACAATTTACCACATCAATTCACCCATTATCTTTGTGTGCTATAAATTATCCAAAGTTGTGCTTGTGTGTCCAACCCGCTTTGCCGGGAAGCTTTTTCCCGTGCCGTGCCAAAAAGGGTACATGAATGGTTCGTGTATGGTTTCTGTTCGTACGGTTCGAACGAAAACTCACAACGCGCTTGACAAACTGGCAGTATTGGTAGTGTACTGTGTAGCGTTGTTCCTTACATGTACAGTCGGTCCGTGTGCACACTATACGGCAACGGTACGCACTTACGTGCTACCGGGAAGCCAAGGCCTCGTTACAGTGTGTAAACTTTTCTTATAAATAATATCCTTACCCCCGGGTTTGTTGGTGAACGTTCGTAACGACCGATTTGGGAGTGTTTGGGTGAGAAAGGACGAGCAAGGACGATGGTCGGATTATGAGAGGTCGACAGAGGAAATGGTCGACGGGACAGCTTGAACGAAGGAAGGACGAACATAAGTGGAAAGCGAACATGAAAGCTAAACCAAAAAAAAACGGGTCAACAAACATCCGGAACTTTCTACCGTGGCACTGAGCTGTGGGTCAAATTATTTTTATTAATTATTTTTTATTGATATTTTTATTACACTTTTTAGCGAATAATGTTCGTTTGTTTGTTTTTTTTTCAATTTCTTTTAGGCTCTTAAATTGTTTTGGATTTTTCGTTGTTTTGTTTTATCCTCCCAATCGTGTACGCTGTCGATCATAATCCATCACCGTTTCCGGTACGATAAGCAACGCCTGTTTGGCAACACTTTTCGGCTTCCGGTTCCGACGAATCGAAAAAAAACAAACACACCCGAAGGGCGTAACGAATTGAGTTGCACAGCTAGGCGTGGACCCCACTAATGGAGCACAAATTTTCTTGGAAAGGCGGCATAAAAAAATCACTCCACAATTCCAAAACAGAGAGAGAGAGAGAGAGAGAGAAAATCGAGCCCCCCGGAACAGGTCATCGTGACGTAATGTAAGGCAAAAAAAAAGCAGGTCGGGGTAGTTGCAAAGGTTGCCGCGAACCAGGGAATGGGGCTCGCCTACCCGGAAACGAGCAACGGAAGTGTTTTGTCTTTTATCGCCGAACGCAACCAGCCCATTTAAGGGGTTAGTAAGCAGTGTGGACGAAAGTTAAACAAAAAAGGAGGAAAAGAAACACAACAACAAACACATCCCGAGTAACGATTAGTTTAGTGTGATTGACACATTTATTGCGTGACATGTCACGCGGGACTTTCGGGCGGTATGGGCCGCGCATCGTTAGGGCTGCTTTCGTTTTTTCTTTTTGTTCGGATGTGCCATTTTCACTGCTTCTCTACTGATCGGTGCGAGCACTTTCCCGAGGATGGCCGGTTTAAGGCGGGCACGATAATCATAAGGATGGTGTTGCGTGAGGTCGTGTTTTTTGTTTTTGTTTTCAATTCTCAAGCCTAATTTTATATAAAGGCGCATCTTTACAATCCACAAGGTTTGGCTCTGAGAATAATCTCTTAAGAAAAACAAAGGAAAAGAAATACAGGATATGATGTAAACCCGGACCCCGGGGTTTAATGATAAGCTAAGCCAGGATGTTGGAACCAATTTAACTGTATTTGTTTGTGTGTGTGTGTGTGCGGCTAAATTATGCTGCCGAGTTCCGGTGAAATGATGATTGACAGTGGAAAAAGAGAGGCCCTTTTGATACAAGAGGAAATAGTCTCTCGAACGAAAAACACCCAACACGGAATGGTTTAGGCGTGTGTGTATGTGTGTTTGGTTCGAGTTTTGTTCTACAATTTACATTTCCCGTGCACATCGTCATGTGAGTTACGAATAGACTTCTCGACCGGGAATGTATGTACTGCGAGCAGAACGTGGAATGAACGAGGTCATCCATTCTGCCGTAAAGTACCACCTTTCGCACATTCTTGCATGGTTGAAAATGTGTTTGAAACAGTTGTGTGTTGAGGTTAGATTAGATCCACCTCCGACGTCTGCATACCTTCGCAAAGGTGTCTTATGGGCTCGGAACATGCAAGTTGACATGATGTGTGCTGCATGATGGAGCAGTGTGTGTGTATGGCGTTGGGCGATAATATTCTGCCCAAAACCTTTGACAGGAGTTTTCATTTTGCGGATGAAACTAAACAGCGACACAGTGAAAGCTATTTTCCGTTTTTAGTTTATTCCTGCAGGAAAACATAAGCATTTTTGCAAGGCGTGGGTTGGGATGAGCTTCCCAACCAACGAGTAAATGCTAGAAGGTGCCAACGGGAAAGTGCACCGTGTGTTTGTGTGTGTGTTTTGGTGCTGTCTTGGCAAGTTTTGTTAGGCAAGTCAAACAAATCGATCAAATTTGCAGTAACTCCTGGTAGCAGTCTGTGGAAGACGAGGTTTCGTGATATCTTTAGATAGGATTACGTTGGAATTCGATGTGTCTTCAATACACCGACGCATGGATTTGTGTATTGATTTTAGTAGGCAATTTTAAACTAATGTGAAGAGCAAGGTAAATAAGATATTTTTATTCGACAATCACTTGAATACCACCCAAGAACGTAGCCAGAACGGCCACCGTAATTAATGAGCAAAGTTTTACGATATGGAGCTGTCACAGCAAATCAACAATCACAGATCGTGACGTGTGCAACCGGGCACATCTTACGAACCAGCCAGCGAGCTCGGGAGAAGGTTCAACGATGCATGATTGATTGACTGAGTGATCAACACCAGCAGCAGCAGCAGTGTCTTCAGATCTGTTTTGTTTTACGTTTCACTGCCGAGCGCACTACTACTCCAAAGGCCTCGAAGGCACTCGGTGGCACCGGCTGCAGATATAAAAGGGATAAGCTTTGACGGTTGTAAAAGTAATTTCCAGTGGTAGCTTATCGTTTGAAAGTTTCCTGGCGATACGGTCGGTTTTTATCGTTCAAGATGGCAGCAAACAGCGGGCGTGGACTCCCGGTGCTCCGATGATGGGCGAAGTAATTCCAATCAATTCTATCCTCCTCCCAGCCGTGTGGTTCACGAATGGAAATGTCAATTTTATTATCTCCATAATTAAGTTCCTTCCACACTTTGGGTGTGCTGACGCGAGAAGCGCGTCCCTGTGGCCGTCTGGGTGGGGGGTTTGTTGCCGTCCTTAACTCCCGGTTAAAGCTTTATCTGGGCCGCGCGATGGCAAACGATGTGTTTGTTTATCTTGCAGTTTTTGCGATCGACTGGCATGGGCGATTCGGACACCGATCAGTGCCTTATCGTAAACAATAATGCATGCTACTGCTGCTGCTGGTAAGTAGAATTGTTATTTCCATAGCATTATTTACAAATGGTACAAAAACACCCTGCAAAGCGCATCGCGAAAAAGCAACCACGACCGACCGCGTCCATTCTTTACCGGATTTACGCGGCTGATATAAATGTCACGCCGCGCGATTCGCTGCTGGAAACCGTTGATTAAGATATTTTAACACTCGCGAAGGAAAAGAAAGAGTGAAGTGGAAAACGGCTCAAGCCGAATGTACTGCTGGGTGGCATTGGTGGTAGCATAAATCGTAGCATAAAGCAAGCGTCAAATTAGTGTCCCCCGAGCCCGGAACTGGGGTGGCTGAAAATGAAGGTGGCAAAATGTGAATGAAAGTAAAACAACCACACAAAAAAAACCATTGGAAATAGTTTGCTGCATTAGCATTAAAGCTTCCTTTATGATTTCATTATTTGGTATTTCCCATTTAATGTGTTCACCCCTTATGTGAACGGGGAACGAACGAATCTTTTGAATAAAACAACCAACCGTTTGTTTGTGTAAACATTGGCACGATTTGTGCTGTTTTGTGCATAATGCTTTCCACGTGCTTGTGTGCAGACATTTAACAACCTTGGGCAGGCCTTTTGTTTCTAGAGCTTGTTTTCTGTTGCTTTTTTGTTTTGCTTTGTTTTTGGCTTGAAAGATGTCGAATCAGCGGGTGGTATAAGGACCACCGCCCGTGATTGAGTTCGGACACAAAAGAAATCTGGCGCTTCTCAGGCTCGTCTCATGGCGCGCGCATAATTCGGTTCCATTGGTGCGTCAAACAAGAGATCGTAGAAAATAGGAACAAGAGTGACCAAAAGGGATGTGGCGCTGCCTGTCTACAGCTGATTAGGCTCTGTTATTTCATTTGTCGAGCCCCAGTACGGGTGGCGCTTGTTTGGCACAGCATTCGAGAACGAGAGTTCTTTTTTTTATAAAGGCATGAATTGTTTACTCGCTTTGCTTGATTCTCTTTAATAGAATCTCATGTTTTTCTTCATATTTCCTTATTCCAACATCTAAATTGTGTTGCAGTTATAATTTTTGTGTTGCAATCGATGCTTTCTCTGCTTCCTCAATGAGGCAAATAAATAAATAAAAAACAGGGGGAAAAAGGCAAAACCAATCATACGTTTTGTAACTCAATTAAGGCGTGGGAATTGTCCCAAAATGATCCCAATGAGCCTTGGCAACGATTAGTTTTTTTTTTTATTTCTCGTTTCCAGTTCCACGTTCCGGCAAAAAGGTGAAACGAACGAAGGGAAGAATGGTCGTGCTGTGCTTTGCTTCTGTCGCAACTTCTGTCTTCGATTGGCGTCGGAACCCTTTTTTTCCTTCCTTCTTTCTCTCTCGTTGTTCTGTTCGCGGGGGACATTAGCCGGAATGTGTCTTACTTTGGCTGGTTTCGTTTTTTTCATTAATTTTATTTTCCTTTCTGGTTCTGTTCTTTCCTTTTTTTTCGTGGCGTCTAAATATTCTTCGATCATATCCGTTCCGTTCTGTGTCGTTGGATAGGAAATTTATACGCTTTTCGCGTTTGATTTTTTTTTGCTTCGATGCTTGTCTTTCATCATTTGGTTTTTGTTTTGTTTTCTCTGTTTCGAACGTTTTCGATGTTTTGTTTCCTTCACATATCCGATACGGCCGGTGATAAGGTTTGTTCCACCAGTTAGCAATTCAGGGAAGGTCGTGAAACGGAAACGAGACACCAACCCTTTAGGCATCTAACATTTTTGCTTATCCGGAAAAAGCGGTACTGGCAGTGATAAAGGAAAACAAAGCGTGAGATTTTTGTCGCTTGAAAGAAAGATAGGAAAAAAAAAACTGGGAGGGAAGAAACAAAACGACAATCTCCTGATGCTGGTGCTAAATTGAACATTTATTGGAAAATGTTATTTTCTGCATTCAAACACACGAAAAGGGTTTTCATTTTTCCATCCGGCCATCCGGTTACCCGCGGTTCGGGTTCCCCGCGAGCAATGGGAAATGTTTATTTATTATTGAAAATGTCACACTTCACGCTCCGGGGTAACCGTTGTGGTGGAAATTCATCATAGTTTTTTGTTTCGTTTGGTATTCATTTATGCTTTCTGTTTCCCATTGTGGTGCCTTTCTACTTGAGGGTTTGGTGTTTTATGTTTTTTTGTGTTTGTGTGTATTGTTGATGAAATTTGGGCAAAATTGGTAAAGTAAACATTTTGTCCTGCATTTCCTGTATGTGAGCTATTTGTGTGCGGTGTGACACTTTTGTGGAATTGTAAACAAATCCCTTCGAAGTTGTTTTATTTTGTTTTTCTGTAACGAGTTTTTGATGAAAGTGATTTGTTTGCTTTGGGGGTTTTCCCGCTTTAATTGCATTCCCTTTCGAGATGAATGGCATTGTTTGTTTTAGGTGCTTTTGATGTTTATTGTGTTTGTATAAAAGAGGAGATTTTCTGATTGAAACTACAACATAATTTGAAAATTTTGTTGTTGTATTTTGTCACTCTCTGGTTTTCACTATCTATATGTTTACTTTTCAATAAAATCAAAGTATGCAGTAGTATTTAATTTTATTCTGTAACTTTCCGGAACGCTACATAGCATTTAGTACGCATGAAATATTTTTGGAATGTGCCTCATTATTCAAAAAAAGAAACGAAAACAAAAATGCAAATGACATTAAAGGCATTCATATCGGCACGTTGCGTGTTCAGCGATGTCAATCGAGAAATCTCCATGCAATCGCCTTGCTACGTACATTCATTGGCACGGTGTCGCAGTATTTTACACCGCCCTTAAATGAGTCTGTCAATCATTAACCTCAAAGCAGCGTCTGCACCGCGTCGTACAGCCGTCGTACAGAAATTATTCTTCTCAGGTACGCAAGGGGAAAAAAAGGTTCCGTACGAAAGATTTATTCCTTTTTGTCCGTACATTTACGGCAAATGGCAAGAGCCACATCAGCGTGGGGTCACACTTTTGTCCGGAGGCTTTAAATAATTTGCCTTTCGGTAGCGAGGTAAAGTTTTAAGATGAAAAATAAGTTTTCTACGACGTGACAATATTTTGTATGTTGAGCCTGATTTTGTAAGTTGAACGCTAAAGTGTGTGCGTAAACATGAAAAAAAAACGCTATTTTCAATGAAAGGTAACAATGAAAAATGATTTTCTTTCCAAATGAATGAAAATAAGGGAGCAATAAAAAATAAACATAACCTCAATCAATGCCACGCACGGTGGAACCTGTTCTGCAAAAAAGGAAATTACACGGTAAATTTAAAAAAGATTTTGGACCAAATTACTAACAGGATATACACTCACCGGGTTCGGTTATTGGGTGCTTACCTGAGAAAGAAAGATAAGAATAGGTGGAATTAAATTGAGTTCGGAAAGAAGTTCGTTGCGAACGGTCGGTAGCAAAATGGACAGCAAATAAGCATCGGTTCAATTATGGAAGTGAGTTTTGTGAACCGGACCCCAGACACCGGCAGCGAGATACAGCCCCATTAGCGATAAGATGCAATAAAATACAATATGGCCTCATAATGCGTCGCGGCCGAAACCGGTTGCAAAGCTCCACACTACGCCGCCAACACGGCCAACAGACGCAGCGCACATCTGCTCCAAACCAGATGGAGACAGCTTACAATTTAAGATAACGCCATCAAGGCGAAAGTTGAAAGCCCAAGCAATAAGAAGGGGGGAGGTCGAAAGGATATTATAAAGGCCCAGGCCCACAGGACTCACCCACTCGGGAGGATGTAAAGCGCAGGGCGGAAATTGAACGACGCAACGCAACGGTGGCACTTTTGAAACAAAACACAGCACTTCGTTAGTCAAATTTCTCTCACCACCGTGCGCGAATTTGCTTTGCCACGCGTGTTTTAAGCGAGTGAAACAAAGCGAAAAACGAAACAAAAACGAGCAGAAACAACTCTGTGCGCCATTAGTGTTAACGTAATTTTCACGCACAGGCAGAATGGAGCGAATGCGTGCGTATGTGTGCGCGAATGGAGATGCTAAAATATTGAATTATATTCGAGGAAACAGACATACACGCACACGAAGAAAAAATAAAATAATACAAAAACGACAATAAAGTCGTATTGTAAAACAAAACATCCACCATCTGCCGTTTGGTGCGTTGAGCTTTTGGGTCCTGGCAAAAGCCGTGTGGAAATTGAGTTGTTTTGAAGTTCCTGGAAAAACAGACGCCCAACATTAACATACGATATGTATGGAAGCCCTTATTTTTTCATTTGAGGATATGAAGAGTTTTTTTGTGTGTGTGTGAATGCTTCGTACAATTCTTTGGAGAAGTTTGTCTTCCAATACGGAACTGGAAATTCTGTACCGCGCTCTCTGTAACTGTGGGCCGTGCCCGATGTGATGGGTGCCTCCCAAACGCCATCCATCATTGGCTGAAAGGAGTGGAGTGTGTCATCTGTCTTTACATATAGTCTTGGTGTTTTGATAGGGATTTGAGGCCGTTGGATAGTAGGTGCTACGCTCGAACGCAGCAGTAGAAGAAGAAACCCCTATTTTTGTGACATTGTTTGAGCGATATTACTTGGATGATTAATATTTGCACAGGTGGCATGGAAGGCCACCGGAACAGACCGAACGGTCAAGGCGTGTGAGTCGGCTGGCATGGGATTAGTAGTACTTTAAATGATGCAGTTGTGTACGTACTTTCCATGATGATTGCGCATTAAATTTGGGGAAAAAGTTTTCCTGAATATAAATGGATGAATACCTGAAGACATGAAAGCAGACGTATACTCTAACTTTATTGGAGTAATATTTTTCTTTATTGTGTTGAAAACAATTCTTTAGAAAACCTTCCATTACTGGCATGAAATTGAAATTGAACAATGCATACCAACATTAAATTCCAAGTAAAACTCGAATTAGCATCATGAGCGTTCTATTGAAAAGATGCATCAAATCAATTAGACTAATTTGGTTTGTAATGCAGTCAATGTATATGAACTTCTGTCAAACATGAATAATGAAACATTTTGAAAAGAAACGATTCCATTTACTCATCTTGCTGAGTGTCGCAGGATGTTGACAGAAATAATGGTAAACGAGGAATGCAATCACCTTACCCCGGGTATCCCATTAACGAGGATAGCCAATTTTCATCGGGGAAATGAAAATTATCCAAACAGGCAGG
>STHB01032618.1:0-10478 GCA_018908115.1 Anopheles rivulorum
TGCTTTGTGATCTTGCTCTTTTCCACATAATTTTGAGTTCTTTTTGTGTTAGTCACTCTCGTTAGCTTTTTGTGATGATTTATTTAACCGGTTAGTGAATATATTAATTAAAACTAATTAGTTAAAACGCCTCGGAAGGATGGGTGGATCGGTGGTGGATAGGGTGAGGATCAAGTCAAAAATTTACTCGTACACTGGTGAATGTCATGACGAACCTGGTGGTCGTGAGGTACGGATGACCAACAACCGGGCAATCCAGATGAAACCATTTGTTTATGCAATACAATATCTAGGTCAATCGAGGATTAGAAAGTTGTGGGTTTACGTTAACATTTTGGTTGCACATTCTTGCAAGCATGCGTCACAAGCAACAAAGAACTTCAACGCACGTTCTGGGAGTTTAAGTGACGAACCCGATGAACTTTTGATTGAAAATTCGAGCTCAAATTTTGTCAGTACGTCCTTCGTATTCGGATTGCGGCTGTTGCTCAGTAACGCAAAGGCTTCCAGCACGGTTTCATGTGCTCCGTACTCCGTGCGCCTTCGCTGAAGAAGCGTTTTTGTTTTGTTTGTTTTACAGTTTGATTAACGTTCCCCTTCGACCAGTTCGACGCGACATCATCATCATCATCGTCGTCGTTGCCGTTTGAAAAATGAAAAATGATTATAAAACCATCGGTAGCTTCCCACTCTGCACATGTGTGTACGTTCGTGGTCGGTTCTGTCGCGTCGCATTGTGTGCAGGGTGGCGTTTATGTGAACACTGATGAGCTGAACACCAGTTCGGATGGCATTGGGTAAGGCCGATGAGTTTGCGAACGTTTGGACACATGATCAGTATGAATGGACTGCGGAAAGGATGATCGTGCGAATGGGAAGGATGGATGGATGGATGGATGGATAGGTATGCCAAACGTCCCCTACCAATACCGATGGGAGCGAAAGGAGTATTATGGTGGTCCCGCTGAGGGGCGGGAGGAGGATAAAATGAAATACCGACCGAGGTGTAGGAGACGCAGAAGACCAGATCCAAACACCATTAGTCCACCACCACGAACCGTTTGATGGATTATGCACACAAAATCAGGCAACCACACAAATACACACTCAGCCCAGCAAACAAAAATGGGGGGTGGGGGGCGCTCAAACAATTGCAACAAAACCCTTGCACACAAAAACAGAACACAAAACACTACACAGAAGCCAAGTTTGAGCCAGCAAAGCCTCATGGAAGCATGCGTGCCATGTCTGAATGCCGCACTGTTCGCACCCTGCTGGTAGTAGTAGTGGCGGTGGCGCGCAAATGTATAAGTGAGGAAGTTTTTAATGAACGAACAGACAGATCTAGATGGAAGGAAAAAGATGAAAAACCAAACTCCAGAAACTGTGACCGAAACACACACACACAAAAAAAACGATAGGATGACTTATAAATTGGTAACACACTAGTCGATCCGAAGGACGTGTTAAAGTGCTCTTGTTTCGCCCCAGAACAACAGAACCAAACAAATTCCGTACCCAAATACAGTGCGTACTAAAAAAAACAACAAACAAACAACGTACGAGCGATAGATTAATGACAATCGTAAATAGAGATCAGTACATGCGGGCAAAATGAAACTAAAAAGTAAACAACCGAATGAAGTAAGAAGAGGAGAGGTAAAAAATAGCTGAATAAACTTCGTATGATACGATGTGAGCGTGTATGATCAGCGTATGATGATACAGTGATACAGTTTGAGTAAGAAACTGTTCGCCAAGCAAGCAGATTCGAGTAGAATGAAAATACAAGAGATAGAAAATAAGAAAAAAAAACTATACTAGGGCGACATTTACTTGGATCGGCGTGGTGCGCTCGATGATCCGTTTAATGACTCTAACGACGGGAATTTTTTCGAGTGTATTATTCACGTCTGATCGAAAATTGGTGATCGTTTCCTTTGCTTGGTTATCGATTATTTGTAAAATGCTCTGAAAACAGAAGAGAGACACAAATTCAGAAGAAGAAGATAGAAAGAGAGGAACAAAAAACGGAGAGAGAAAGCGCAGATAAAGAAGATAGTGAAGTAAGGACGAATTATGGAAAGTAAAACAAAACAATAGAAAACAATACAAATGAACGCATACGTGGTCGAGTTTGTAAAGAGATGAAAAGTAAGAGAAAGGTTTTCTTTCATGGTGTTTTGATTAGAGAGGTTCGATCGTTCGATTTAATAGTGCCATCAGGTGCACAATTTTGCATATGCTTACATGCACATTTCGATCGCATGCCGTTCACGCGAGTGTACGAGTGTGAGCCATTTTGTAGTTTAAAGGAAGTAAAGGATAAGGATTATTATTTCCGTAGATTGGGTGTGTGTGTATGTGCGCGTGTGTTTGTGTGTAAGTGCGTCCGTAGTGTTTGGTTAGTATGTAGTGTAAATCAAACTGTACAATTTATAAAAAGTCTCGTTAGGAGATCGTGTATGAGGACTCTGTTTAGTGATTATATCATACTGATCGTGGATAACGCTTTACGAGCAGCACTGTTCTCAAACGTATCTTCAATAGATAGGGGGTATAGGATGGGCCTTGTTTAAAGCTAGAAACCTTGTCAGTGCATTACACTTACGTTCATGTGCATGTTCAGCACAGTAAGATCATCGTTTTCCGTTAGCGGATAGGATGATTCGGGATCGAAGACGTACATCTGCTGCTGGCTGTAATGTACCTTGGAACGATCCCGGCTAAACCGTATATTATCCTTCTGACGGTATTGGCTAAAAGCGATATCCCATGGTCGTTAGTATCGGCTCATTGGTGTCCAAATTATTCTACAACTTACAAATAAACGTAGGGCCCAACTTCAACCACCTTCGGTCGCCGTCCTTGCATAACTTCGTACGGATTGGTGACGTTAAATATGTACACCTTAAAATCTAACGGCTGTGGCAGCGCTTCCCACCGCTTGTATTGATCCGTCCCTTGCCGCAGCTCCGTAGCCTGCAAGTAGAAGCGAGAAAGAAAGTAAGAAAATAAGTTATAAGGCCAAGGATATTCATACGAATAGTCCACACGTCCTTGACGCATAATCGGGTGGGTGTAAAAGCGTCCCACAGAACGCTTAACGATAATCCTCCTGCTTCTCTCACGCAACCCTGACCGCATTTCAGGAAAGCAAATGTAGCTTGTTCGTGCCCGAGCACAATTAAACTGTTTTCCCATTTTCACGACCTTTATCAGCGCAGCGTCATCAGGACGATTGCGTTCATCGATTTGATTGCTCACTTTCGTTCAACAATTACACTCGAATCCTATGATTATTACGTTCATCGGGGAGGGAACTGATGCATTACGATTGAATCGCTAGAAAATACTTTGTACGCTTTGTCCAGTGCATTGCGTGACGTATTAGGCTAGCATCTGATCTGGTCATTGAGCGCGATGCGTACTTTATTGACTGTAGATAAAGCGACCGTCGCATCATAGAACCATGATGATTAAATATAGAAACACGAAGGGAATTAGTGCGATAAAATTTATTTTGTTAATTAGTCTACGTATATAAGTGAAATTTAAGAAAAATACACCATTTTCATTTATCTAAGCTTAAGGAAAATGTTCCAGCATTAGCTAGAACGTAAATTCAAATTCCAACACTGGAGTTGCCTTTTTCCCGTTGATCACTGTACGTGTTCGACGGGTTGCATACCTTTAGGCGCTTTTCGTGCAGGGTTCAGCCGGACGGTTTTGCCGCAGCTATTCCATCACGATTGGCGTTCATCATGAACTGATTGAATTATTTATTAACCAAACATGAAAACACTCGCGATAAAAGAATCGGATCTTTATCGATAGGATCGATGGAAGGGATCAAAATATTGCGTTTGTCGGTGCGGTGCGTCTAGTCATTCAATAAACCAAGCAAGTTAATTAATGTTGGGGATTGTTTGGACGCGGCAAAGGTTTATTTTGATGTTATTATGTTTAATATGATAAAAAAAAACTAGCTTCTCTTTCTAAGGGTAATAAAAATTAGTAGAAGAATGGAATGATTAATACGTTTTGGAGTGAAACCAAAAATACAGTTGGTATGCATCAATTTCGAATGCAACACAAATTGCATTTTCAAGGGCAAAAGGAAATGTTCCTTTCCATTAAAAAAGAAACAACTTTCCATTCTGGAACTTCAATAAGTGGGTCACGTAAAAGGGACAGTCACCATCACCGTACTGATGGCGTCTTTCAAACCGAAAAACACAACATTGAAAAAGACTTGTGACTATTGTTACTAAATAATGTGATAAAAGTTAAAACAAACCCATACACCCGTTGGTACAGGTGCTGTGAAGCTTTCCTCTTGCTTGATTTATTTACGCAATATTTACCGCAACGCAGTGAAAGAGTCGTAGTACGGTGTATCGGACACAGTGCGGGATTATATTGCGAAGTCGATGACGAATCGATCAATCGCATGAACGTAAAAGACGGAAGCGACCGGTATTGCACAGTCCGTATTTATCTAAGCACACCTTTCGAGTGAAGAGCGGCTGAGGCATTGTGCAATTCTAGCGTGTCTAGTGTCGCAAGCGACGGGCAATTTCCTTCCGTTTTAACAGCATCTTCTGTTGCGAAAGGAGAAAAAAAGAAGCTCGCCCATTTCGTTCGATCGTACACGATCCCGATGGAACGCGAGTCTTCGTAAGCCTGATCGCAACTAATTGCCCACCAGAGTGAGAGTTTACCTTGTGGCGTTTGAAGTGCAAGCGAAGGAAAGTGAATTATCTACAGGTCTAGCGAGAAAATTGACCACTTTTCCCATTCACCACACGTCACGGGCGATAGTGCAACGACTTGCGATCGTGACGGATTTGACTTGAGCAAAGTGCTCCCGGAATTGAGCCATCCGTAACCAGGGGAGGGCGAAACAGCTCACTTTGCTCAATGTATGGGATCAGTGTGTTGGCCACATACGCAATGGACATGTTAGAAAGTTTTGCATTTTCTTCTCCTTTGGCCAGATTTCCGGTATTCGGTAGAAAACTTGTGACACTGTACTATGCAAACGATGGCGCACGAACAGGTTTCACTTAGTCCCTTACCATGGCAATAACATCGATCTTTCCTTTCTGGGGGCACTAACTAAAAACTAGATTTCTCAGCCGAAAATCGGTAATCTGTCACATAATGCGTGACATGGAGTAAAAAGTAAAACCAGATATTCGATCAATCAAGACCAACGAGCTGAAAAAAATTGTCACTAGAAACGGTGTCCATGTTGCGTTGGTGTAAAATTTCAAGACACAAAAACAGAAAAAAGCTACATTATACAACCCCGCGGGTGCTTACTTAATAAACAAACAAACGAAAAAATCCCGATCCGCATTCGATGAAGCTGATCGTGCATACGGATAGTGTAAAGTGTTTGCACAATCTGGTTTACCGCTCTAAATGGCGTTTAAAACATTCCCGTTTCAGTTTCCCAGAACGTACCGTAATCGGTCGGTTCCATGTGGTGTAAAAATATTTATTATAATTGGTGTGAGAACGGATACCTGATTGCATTCGAACAATTAAGATGAGTAATATGCTTCCCATGCGGATTCATACTAACACTTCCGCTAGATCGAATTGTTTAGACTATGGAAAAATTGTTTCATTGTTTGGTTTGTAAAATAAATAATGTTATATTACACATTATTTCACAAGTTTTTCTTGGATAAAATATATGAATGCAAATAAAGCATATTTTATCCAGCGTCCTATTAATCATGCTTTTCACCCAAAAATAAAAAATAAAACTCCCCAACAAACGGGTGGTCTAACCAGTTTATACCTTTTTAGCATACAAAACGATGATCACACATCTTGACCGATAGTTGATCATCGAGAAAGCACTCCTACTCCTTCGCATTCGTATGGGAGTGATGAAAACATGCGAGCAACGAATTTCACCAAAACCGTTTTGCGGAGAATTTAATTTGCCTTTGTATTCAAATGATTGTGTATTGACATATTTCCCGTAGGATGTTTGAAAGTTTCGCTAATGAAAAAATCGCCAAAGAGGTTAGCAGGTTGACAGTATTGATGATAATGATGATCATTTAGCCTAAACCTGATGAGGCGCACGCAGCAAATGTAACGAGAAAACGAGCATTGAACATACTTGCCCAGCCGAAAGTGTCCCATTCACCTTGAAGGAACCCCCCCCCCCCCCCCGGGTGTGGTTTGATTATCGGATTTTGTCAACCACCCGCACGCATCGTTGTTCGATAGCGGGTCGATGCAAGCGCATTGTGAAAGAACACACGACTATCCCCAATTGGTATTCCTCGACGGTGAAAACGGTCAAGGTTTGAGTGGACGGAGTATGCAACGCCTTCACAGACGAACCACCGCCGATCGGTTCCAATAACGCACACGTCGGCGCATCGATCGAGCATGCTGCCGGACTCATTGCCTCAAAGACGCTTGAACGTTTGGTGGATCGGTTTTTTAAACGCATCAGAAAGAAAAAGAGGTCGAGTGGTAAACAAAATTATACACGCGGTACAACAACAACAAAAAAATCGGCTTCCTTCGGTAGGTATTGAAAACAATCGACCAAACGCGCCCGGCGGCTACCGGACGTGGAAAATAACACATAAAACCGGTAAGCTTGTGAACAATTGTGCAAGCTCGGCTAGCTTTTTACATACACCGGTACCGGTGGAGTGATTTTTTCCCTCTTTTTTTCTATACGACGCACACAAGTACGGGACGGAACTACTATAGAAAGACATAAACTGGCGCATATGATACATTGACAACAGTGGTGAGTATTTATGTGTTTTTATTTCCACTTGCTAGAAGCTATGCATTTCTTGTGAAATGCGTTTTAAATAAAGAAGCAACATATTAAGCTGGTACAAAATGGATGCAAATGATATTTTAATAGTCAATTGTAATGATTTGTATGGTTCGTAGCGGGTCGTTTTGCATGGGAAAAACAACTAAAGTACTGGTCAGATCAGATGAGAAATAAAACTACACCAACAATAGATTCACAGGACTGTCAAAGTTGCTGCTGCTGCTGGTGGTCATGATGATGATGATGATCGTGTCGTTTAGGTACGAGGGAGATTGTACACAAATGATTATGTTACGAGTGCTCCATGCAATACCCAGGTAGGAACACACTTTTGCAAAACGTTAATTTATGGGACGTGTTTGATGTTTCAAAAAGGAAGGAAAATTATTGTACAACAAAGAAACATAAATACTGCATTGGGAAACGTTACAGAAAATTCACGAACCAATAGAAAGATTTATTGGAAAAGTGGAAAACTGTCACCATTGATGGTAAGATCGTCGAACACTTAGCGATCATGCTGAACATGCAAATCTGGTGAATTAACATCAAACTTATGCAACACGGTCCAATGAACGATCGTGGCGGTTCGGCAAATGATAGTGAACTTTCAATTTTTTAAATGCACCAACCAACCAGAGTCAAATCACAACGACATTCCTGGCATGTGTGGACTGGTTTTGGTATGCTTTAGTGCAGGTGCAGCAACAGCACTAACAGCACAGCGCCATGCAAATGTTGCACGTGTGCGCAATGGCACGGTGCAACTTTTCCTTTCCTTTTTCCCTTGCCGTGCGTGCATCGCGATCGTTGAGGGAGCGCAATGATCAGTGTTGTAGCAGATATGTAGCAAATGTGATTTGAAGTTCAAAAACTAATATTTGAAGGTAATTTATATTCAATCGATGGATGTATGAAGAGGGTTCGTGTCTTAGTATCGAACGTTTGGGAAATGCATTGAAGTCTTTTGTTTATTCTTTGTCATAGAGTTAATTTCAATCTTCAAATAATGTTTTTCTAACTAGAAAAACTCACCTAAAAGCAATATTTAATATAGAAAAATACATAAAAATGCAACAAACTATCTTAATGATCAAAATAACTCCATACCCGCCATATCAATCAAGTGAATTATAGCTTTAATTAGCTATTTAATTAACATAGAGTACACCATCGGCAGAAGATAAATTACACCACACACAAAAGCAATATCATCGTGTGATATCCGCATAACTAAGTACGTGCAGTTCCATCCTTAATCAACTCGTTCGATCGATCGCCGTTGCTTCTTCGATAGGCCCCCATCTGGTATCGATCTTTCCCCGTTCAAGGGCACCTTTGTACGGATGCGTATAGCGGGATCAACAATTGACCACTCCCAGCAAGACAGGAAACTGTAACTTCCGACGGAGTGAAATATGGAGAAAAAAAAATGTTATACCTCACGTCTGTTTGTAGATTATGAACTTGGTGTGAGCGTGCGTGTGGTTTGTTTAGCGGTTGGAGAAAATTTGCTCAAACATCATTCATTGTTACCAGGCAGGGCACGGCCGCGAGGTGAATGTACGATTTGGGTAAACAAAATAGCAGGAAAAAAGCAGAGCAAAGCATTTTAGGCCAACCCGGGAACACATTGTGTTTGGTGGGATGTGGTTAAAGGTGGAGAACCAACAGATTTTTGGGTATATTCAATTTACGAGCTGCAATGAATTGATCTAGTGAAATTGGAAAGGAGGGCAATATTCATCGATCATGCAGGGCTAATAGCTGATGCTAAACCAAAAAAAAAAACTTGCCTGCTAATGATGGATGAGGTCAATATTTAGGTCAGCCTGTACGTCTTTACAGTGGCTGTGTATGTGTATGTATAGCACCCGAATAAAATAATCCAAATTGCTTTAATTTGTGTCTTTTTCTAAGTAAAACCTTCGAGCATGAAACATCATCAAAATGAATTAGACAGACGAGGAAATAGATTTGGCAGCTCACACATCATGGCAACCGAAAGAAAGAAAAAAAACCCGTCCGTATCCTTCCACTTGAACACGATTTCAACCCCACGTCGGAAGGTTACGTTTTGAGGCCACGTGTGCGTCGCACGAAGAAGAGTTTTCCAAGCTTTTAATTAGTGTCATTTATTAGAGCACTCTAGGATTATGCACGCGTACCTTGAGCGTTGCTTGAGTGTCACATTCGTGTGACGATTCTGTCTTCCTTGCGTTTATAAAAGCTAAATTGCGATAAAACCCATAACTCTCGTGTGTGTGTGTGTGTGGAGTGGTACTATACTCGCTTCTAGAATAGAAAAGCAAAACGGGTCATGATCTTGAACCGTGTGTCTGTGTGCCTTCGCGTAGGAGGTAATCTGCATTGCAAAGACCTCCTCGCTCTCCACCGGATCGGATGCGATCTTGAACTTCGTACGTCAGTGCCCGTTGTGTTGGCACGTTGAATCAATCACATTGTTTTGCTCGTTCTGCTCGCCCGTGTGAGCTTGTCAACAGTACGGTTCGGTGGCGTTTGGGGTTTTTTTTACACTTACTACACACTCCAAAAAGAGAAAAAAGCAGTGATTTGTCAGGAATATATTTGGGAGCTTTTCTCTCTCTCTCTCTCTCTCTCTCTCTCGATAATTCCGTACAAGATGGGTTCCCTTTAAAGAAGGAAATACGCCTATCAGGGAAACTAAATACGTCTGCTAACAATGCGCTTCACCTTGATCGGGTAATTTTTTGTCATTGTTCTGCGTTCTGGCAGTGGAGGAGCGTCTTAATATCACATTACTCATGAGACGTGTGTTTCTCGCGTAAGTGTGACTCAGTAGGGAAGCTACCTCAATCGGATATAAGAGGATAGATAGCCGGCGCGTTGGGAGATGTAATTGCAGCGCAGTAATTAAATATGACACTCTAACCCTCAGCGGAGGAACTGCTGACCCTGACTTTGCACGATGACTTTTGCGAATGCGATGGATTGCATTTCTTCTTCCTTGCGAGAGACATCGGAACAGTACAACTGATTGATGAGTTGAACAGATTTGAACCATTGCGGTTGAGGTTAAAGTTCGGACATGATTAGAAACCTTCACTTTTGAAGTGAATAAAGCACTCTGTGCCGTTGACGTCAGTACAAGGAAGGAAATAAATAGTAAACGCCGTGAAGCAAGAATAAATTACTCACACACAAACGTAAGCGTACCGATCTGTTGATCATTACACGGTTAAGTTCCTCCTGTAGCATCCGACAATAGGTGTACAAAATCCCCTTTTCGTAACTGGAGAAAATGTATGAAAAATATTCCCTGACGCAGTTCTAACCTAACATGACAGAGGAGGAGTGTTTGTACTGTTAATCATTTCCAGTTAACAGTTGTTCTGCGTAGGAGTGTAAGCAAGTAGTAAGGGTATAATAGGTTTGGGAGAGCTTGAGCAAACAATCGCCAACAAAATGTAAGTTTGTCCGGGAATGGTTTCATGGAATTTTAGATATTAGGTGTATTAATGTGTTCGTGCGGTTTTGGTATTAATGCTCCCATTTATTTATTACATATTTATTGAATCTGGCAACACTGCCAATTTGAAGTGTCATTATTGGGCTACAATATCCACTATCTGTCATTTTGATAAATAGTAAATAACATAGTATCTGC
>STHB01032669.1:0-10474 GCA_018908115.1 Anopheles rivulorum
TTTCCTTGGAAGCAATCCCGATCGGTTGTGTTGTTGTTATTATTTTGTCGTTTCCCGGTTAGCGGCATGCAAAATGGGGGGAAAGGTTAGCGGACGTTATATGTATGTGTGTTGGGTACGTGTGTGTTTGTGTGTGAATGGTTTGTCAGTCGATTGTGTCGATTGTTGGACACCGTGGACGCACACGCAGTTGATGCACGTGAATTGATTTCGTCCGTTTCGAAATTGTCCGTGCGTAGCACGGAAACACCTGTACAGGGTGGCAAAAGGACAAAGGGCGAATAAGATTGGCTCTTACCTTCACAGTTTTCCTCATCCTCGCCATCGGAACAGTCCAGCCTGCGGTCGCAAACGGTGTCCTTCAGGATGCAGGTATTATCCGCACGGCACAGGAATTCACTAAACTCGTCACACTCCGCCACTGTACAGCGAGCGTGAGATATTGTAGTACTTGTTGGAAGGGTTTTTCGGCTTCTCAAATTAATACATCGTTACAAACTTACCGCAATCATGTTCATCTTCACCACGCGAACAGTCCGGCACATCGTCACACTGCTTAACCGGGTCGAGGCAAGTACCGTCCTGGCAAACGAAATCGTTCGGTCCACAATCTGTAGGGAAAGGCGTAGAAAAGTAGAAGATGGGTTAAACACCAATGCAATCGACAAACATTATTGGGCGCATAAAAGAGCGACGACGCTACGGAATCCCATTTCGTATCACGTGCCAGCTTATGGTTGATATTCCGCTGCTTTGCCGTTTCGGTTCTGTATACCAGCGGCACGTTAAAATCAACCGGAAAGCTACAATCAACACCAGCCACCAAACACAACCGATTATAAATTCAGTTCGGCGTAATCCGGTGCACGGCTATGGCTGGGTTTTGATTTTGAGCAAGTTGATCTCATCGTCTTGCTGTTGGGAGTATGGTTTTTGGCTCAATTTAGTTGCTTTCCGCTGCTTTCGCGAAGTAAAGCGGGAGGATTTTCAAGCCATATGAGCATGGAATAGTAATAGGAAGCAAAGGCAAAACTAAAGAGGCACATCCATTCGTGGTGTTGGTTTGTCTGTAGATGAATAAAACATGCACTAAGAGTGGAACGAAGGTTGTACTTGTGACTTACTTCAACAAGGACATCAATTTTTGTGGAGATTTTCAAACAATTTACAATAAAGTTCGTTTCGTGACGAGTGTCTCTTTTAAGGAGTTTGTCACATTATGAGTATTTGGGTTTCTGGAACATTTTCTGGAATGCTTTTGTTTGCTACTTGGTACTGAAATAGAATCATTTAAAGACAAATTGGTGCTAACACCAAGAAACGATATGTTACTTTAGACGCTAGCTTAAGATGGCAAATTCAATACAATAACATTAGTGTTGGTAGAATCGGAACTAGGGAAATTTGAAGATTCGATGTTTTGACAGAACGGATCGAATTGGTTCACTATCGAATTTATTGGTGAGCAAAAACATTTTAAAGGTACATTTAAATAAATAAACTATAGACATGTTTGGGAATACCTTCATGCTTTTAGTGTACCCATACCGAATTACCAAAATACCAAAACAGAAGATCAAACAAATCTTTAAAACATCATTTGCGGAATATGAAAACAATATTACATTGTTATTTTTCGTATAATAACAAATATCACCTTGCTCTACAATATATGTTGCTTAACGATTAGTTAATAGTTAATTCATTCCAATAAACACCGTTGCATCATCGACCACTGGTCAAATTGCCTTACGAGCGAGAGATGCGAAGCTACGATTATGCTACTATTGATACACCCCTGACACCCATATTTATCGAAGGGCAAGTTCACGCGAACCTCCCTGTACACGCTAATTGTGGCTAATTGAATCGCCGATACTATCGTTCTGATTGTGATCATTGGCCTGAAGATGCTTCATTTAAACACTTGGGCACCTTATCGACAACCGTTTATGCTAATGTGTTTCATTTTACTGAGTGATGTAATGCCATTTAATAATAAAAAAATGCATTGCTAAGTAAAAAAGGATTTCATATTTTGATAATTAATTAAACAAAATAAACATACGTTAATTATTCTAAATTATTCTTGGCTGGTAAGAACGATTGTTTAACTGGAAAGCAATACAAACAAAGGATTCCGTTTTTATGCTTGTATGCATAGTGCTTTTCAACGCACCACTTGCCCACAGTAAACACATCAATCACGCCGTAATTCATCAAATCAAATCTAACTTTCGGTCCATTTCTAACACACGTTTGACACTCGATCAGTCGCATCGAATCGTGGCGCCGCTGTCACCGAGACCATCCTGGATCGGATGACAAGTTACTCGACCGGCGACACACACACACTAGCCGGCCAGCAACGGCGGTAACAGAACGCAACCCCGATGGTTGCTTTGTAAAGTGTTTCCGGCACCGAAAAAGCATGCGAGAGTGTGTGTTTGTTGAACAAAAACAAAAAAAAACATCAACCTTGTCCCGTATGCCTGTATGGCCAACAACTTTCGAGTGGTGCTGCACAGGTGTTCACGCTGAAGTGGTACCGGTGTGTGCCCACTTTCGGGTAGCAATTCGATCCCCCGGTTCAGTAGATCGTCCCCCATTACGCTAGTGCTGCTGGTGGAGTTGGTGGAGTTTTTGGACATGTTGCCTTAGCTGTATGTGATGTTACCATTGATATCCGAGCCGCGCATTATCTTTCACTATTTCGTACCGTACATTTTTGTGTTGATGCTATGTGTGTTTTTTGTTTTATTGCAAGTTGGGAAAAAGAAACCATCAACACATACACACGTACTCGATGGAAAGCTCTCGTACAGGGGAACAAAATTTGGAACATTCCTCTCGGATGGAACAACCCCCGGTCGGATGGGCTTCATTTCGAGTGATCCTTAAGCTTGTATGGCAGTGAGTGGGATCTATTTTTTTTTTGTTTTGTTTGGCCCACCGGTTGCTCTCAATCCGTCTCGATGTTGCAGAATATATTCTAAAAACCCCTTTTTTGGATTCATATATCCTGGGCGCCAGTCTGCGCTAGTCTCCAATATGGAGCGAATATGGCCATTCTTCACATCAACAACGCCGCTGTGTACAGGGCTGGATGCAAAGGTCAAGCCGTGGTTCTGGTACAGGTCGGAAGCCTTGCTGCAGCGGGAAGCAAACATATCAGCGTGTCTTCAAATTTCGACTTGCTGAAGCTTTATGCACAAGGTGCACGAGGAATCGGACACCGAACTGAAAAGTTGTTTCGCTTGCACGAAAGCTTTATCTTCAAACATCGACAACAGGAGCAACAGTGAGAATTCGTGAACCAAAAAGAGAAAGGTTTGGCGCTTTAAAGCGAGGAATGTTCGAAAAGAACACACCGTCCGCCTTGAGCATTAATCGTTCGCCGAAATCGCTTTTCGATTCTCCACCAAAGCTGCGGTCCGTTGGGTTTTGCTTTGCCGTGCAGTGGTCAGGCCGTTCGCCATACACGCCGTGTGAAACTGGTGCTCTGTTCTCGTATGTTTTTCCACCCTAAACATCGGACAGTAATAATTGGCGGATTGGCGGTGGTTGTGCCGAAGGAAATCGGCTCATATGCCCACCTGTTGTATGCTGTTGCTGCCCTCATTGTTTCGGGAGTAACATGACCTTTCTAAATACCGGTACCGGCAGCAGCAGCCGGGAAGTTTCCTGGAAAGTTTAGCCTATTTTCGCATTCGTCATGTAGATTGTTGAAACTCTTGCCGCACCGGCATCGGGCCGGTAGGGCCAACTCCGGTCAGAGTATCCCATTTCAGGAGCAGCAAAAGTCAACTCGCATCGGCTGCAAACAGTGCAGTGCCGGGGTTGCTTGTTTTGCTTTCTTGCAGCAAGCGCGGATCCGCACTAGCCGTGCTTCGGTGCTATCCGAACCGACCACCTTACGTTCGTATTAGATAAATACAGAGAAGAGTGCAATACTAGAGACGATGTAATTCAATCAAGTCAAAAATGAAGGGCAACAAAAAAAAAGGAAAGCAAGGAAGTGATGGTTCACGCTCGGTGATGGTTCATTGCAGCTAGTGCTCCGAGTTTAGGGGGTTTTTCTGCACCATGTTGCACCGCCAGAGTGTGCAAACCCCTTTCGGGTCGCGTTTATGTTGTTGTTTTTTTTGTTTAGTTCCATGTCCGTTTGGCAAGACGGCACACTATTACCCACTCCTGGAAAAGCCTGGACTGCCGGTTGCCAAACATGCGAACGCGTAATGCGATATTATTCGAGACGAGCAGCAACAAATCGTTTGTGGCGCTCGAAACTTTTGATCAATTAGAGAGGATTCGGTGGATTCATGTTACGTTTGTTTCGTGCGGTGTTGTGTTGTTTGAAACACCACAAAATGGATGTGTTTTTCTGCTATTTTTACACAGTCACTGGAGCAAGGTGCTTTGCTTATAGTTTTTGGTAGGCAGTAGGAAGTGTTGGTAATATTGTAGCCGAAAGAAGGGTAAAAAAATCAGAACAAAAGAAATCTAAAATTAGTGAAAATGTATTCACCACACTGGAAGCAAGCTGTATGGATTTATTTCGTTACTGCCAACGCGAAATAAACACAGAAAAGCGCATCCATTAGCAGGCAGGAAGCCTGGCAGGATATTGCAAAATGAAGTGAGACCCATTGTAACCGCTCAACATTTTAGTCTAATGAATGTGGAGCCATTGTGGAACGTACAGTGAAGCAATCGAGCATGATTTTCCGAATCAGCTAAACCCCATTGTTGGTGTTTACACAGCCGATTGAATGCGGTTGACATAGAGCGCGCGCTTCCAATAATAATATGTTCAGCGTCCATAATGATACGTTTTGTTTTGCGTCATTGTCATGCACGATGCACCGTATTGGTTGGGTAGGTTCATCGTGTCCCTTGGAATGCAAAGAATTTTTCGATAGTTGAATTCTCTACGACGAGTAGTGTAATCTTCAAATTTATCGGTGTGCATCGATGAGAAAGGCGCAGAAGGATGGAATATTAATATTGCATCCGATCGACCGTAAGCCCCAAGTTGTCTACACTAACGGTTGATTTCTTATCGCTTAAAATAAAAGCAAAATGCCTTCCCGAACGGGGAATCGTTTGATGCCAAACCAATCGATCACCATCGGCACGGATTAGTATGCACGGCGTCAAGTGAAAAACAAACTCTCGCTTGAGTAGTCTCGCGAAGCATCTTCACGGCAGTAAGTGACTTAAATGCGTCACATTGTTTTATTCCTCGACTCATCATCTTTCTATCGCAAACACGGTATCGAAATACGTACGGTATGTCATACGGTACCGGCATATGCCGATGTTTAATAACTCCACTATGTCTACGGCTACATTCCTTGCAAATGCTCCTTGATGCTAAATTTACACTTGCTAGAGTATGAAAAAACTAACAAAAAAAAAACACACACACATTTTTCATACGATATGGTGAGTAAGGAAAGTTATGTGTGTGTGTGTGTGTGTGTGGATGTCTGAGACTGACTTGTGGAGTGTTTGTGGGGGTATAAAAGTGTATACAAAAAAATCGTTGAAAAAGCAGATTCCTTTCCAGGCCGAACGGTAGCGTACAAGCCGGAGCGGCAAGGAATAATTATCGCATTTGCTCGACCGCTTTGATCTAGTTTCTTACCGCGAAGTCGCGAATTGTGTCGTGGGAGAAGGAGTTGGAGTGGAGATGGAGAAGGGTTAGGAGAAGAGTGGAGGACAGCAAAGTTTGCTGACATTTGCATATCCATGCCGTGAAGTGTATCCACCTTCGCACAAGTGATGCACCACCGGGAAAGGCAGGGGTAAAAGCTGTGTGCAGTTAGTTACCGAGCGAATGCGGATTTGCACCGTACAGATTGAGATTAGTTTGTGTGACTGCGATTCAGGCGAATTCTTGCATGATTTTTATAAGTATGTCTAGTAGAAGAAATTATTTAACTCGTTAATAATTAACCCAGTCGAGGAACAACGGTAACATCATACGAAAAACTTCGAAATAATTTATGGCATTCGACCAAAGGCCTGGACTTTATGAAACTGACGACAAATCAAATTTGTTTAATCTGGCACACATTCTGACCAGCGTATTGAAGCAGAATAATTCTCCATCGAAACCGGCCTTCCGCGGGTCAATCAATTGGTACGCAAATCTGCTGATTGAAGACAGGATCAATTTATGAATATTTGTGGTAAAAATATCCACCCACCGCGGTTAACGAGCTACGGCTACAGATATTTAGAGGAACCACCCTTCTTAACCAGCCCATAGAGGAAAAAGAAAAGCTTTTCCTTTATTCCGCTAAGTGCTTCCGCGCGGCCTACAGCTTAAATGTCTACATTTATCAATCACATTACCGTACGGTTGTTCCCGCGAGCCGAAACATGAATTTTAGGTCCAGCAATGATTCGTACCGGGTGGCCCAAAAGGATACATAAGTGACTGCTCTTGGTTTAATGTTATCCTCTGGCGTGTGAGGGAGAGAGAGCGAGTCGAAAGTAGGCGGTTTACATTCCACGATTTGCGTGCGTCCTTCCGGCCCTATGGGTTGGTTGGGCGTAATGAACAGGCTCGCTGGCGTACGGCACACAGACCACAAGCTAAACGAATATCGCACGAACGTTCTAGATAGTACCGATGGTCTATACTACGGCTGTATGAATAACGTGACTGTAAACAATTTTAGAGCAATATCAAATACATTTGTTTATTGACGACTAAATGCAAATCAAAGTCGGGTTCGTTGCTTTTACTCGCCCAGTTCGCCCCATGCCGAACGTCGATTGCTGTATTGGTCACATTAAATCGACCATCTCTATTAATCGACCCACGGTTGTATGGATCCACCGGTGGGAGTGTGTCACAATCGTACCGAAGCTGCCACAAATCATCAAACGGCGGCGAAGGATTATGAGCCAGGCATGGTACGGCCGAGGATAGGGAAGGCCAGCAAGTACTTTTGTCTTTTTGTATTTTTTTGGGGGTAAGAATTATGAATGCTGGTTTCGTTCCTTTGGGAAAGGGAGTGATAAACATGATGAACTGTTTACTATTCTGCGCGGTAATGGTGGCTTCCCTTGTCTAGACACGCCGGTGAGCTCTTGTCCGGGGAGGGGGGTGCAAACAATGATTTTAATGAGTTTCATGTAGAGTTGAGAAATTTGGTCGACACACTGTTTTGCCGAGAGAAAGCAAAATTAAAGAAATATAGAAAGGCACAATTTTTATACGATAAAAATCGAAACTGATTCTAATCAAACAGGACCATTTTATGTTTTCATAAATAAACGAACCATTCGGGCGATCATTTAGACAATTGGATGGTACGAAACCGGAGCCAAACAGTTCGCAACTCCCCACGCTGGGTGAGAAAGTAATTGGATAAAGTTTTTCCACCAGTTTTGTTTGTTTGTTTAGATGTGTTTTTTTTGTGTGTGTGTGTGCTGCTGTTGGTGTGCTTGGCACATAGCAACATGGATAACAAACGAACAAGCCAGCGCACCTGCTTTGTCACTGCGGATGCATTCGCTTTGCAGAGAGAGAGAGAGAGAGAGAGAGAGCCGGTGGAATAAATATTAGATCATTATTGCTGGATGCACGGAATTCTCCCGTTGCCGGGTTGCCTGGAGTTCGTTTTTTTTTCTTTCGATGAAGCAAACAAGAAAAATAACCTCCAAACACACGGATTTCTTTAAACCGTTCAACTGTGCCTTCAGCATAATGGGTAACTTAGAGCTGCATTTTCTATTAAATACGTGACCAAGTTTGGTCACCATTCCAGTGCATTCGTCCTATGTCCTATCGCTCAACAACACAGCAGCTACAGAAGCAACAGCGAGCAAATGCAATGCCCGTACCAGAGGGATGGGAAACAGTGTCAGTAAGACAGGTTGTCTATTATTCCACCCTTGCAGAAGGGTGAACATCATTTGTATCACCTTCATCATCATCATCATCATCCACACTCCCTGTTGAAACGTTTATCTCGTGTTCTCTTTTCCCTCGGATGATTCTGTCATGTTGTGCTCGGTTCCTTTTATGCCAATTCGCCCTCGTGGCCGATGTATTCTGCTCATCTTCACTATTCATTAGGTTGGGAAATTGATTCACACAATGAAGGGGTTGTATGTGGATTCCGTTTACAAAACAGAGTTCGATTTTCGCATTGCACATGTTGAAATTGGGTAGAATATTCTAACTAAAGCTATCTCTGCTTTAGCTTCCAAATCTAATGTCTTATTTAGAATTGTTTGTCAGTAAGTTGTAAGTTAGCATTCCTCTTCAGACGATGTCAATTGGGTTCTATTTTCAAATTTTCTTTCCTTTCGTTCATCCTTCGTGTTCTTAAGAAAACCCAAAAACAGCAATTATTTGCCCATAGAACGTCGGAAGCTGCCGGATCGAACGGAACCTTACATCATGTTCCGTAGAACGATTTGGGTATTTACAGTAATCTGATACAATATTTTGACTCGATTCATTAAAAGGTTTGTTTATAATCATTATTCTCGATAACCCTTCCACTTTCTTTGTGAGTATAGGAAAAAAAACATACATAAACAATACAAATCACAGAATATCTGATTTAAGTTCAGAAAAAAGGGGGAAACTGAACCAAAACAAATGGATCGTCCCTTTATGCCTGGGAGATCTCATTAGGATGTAAGTGAATAAAAAACGGAAAAATGTTTAAATTTATTTCAGTAGATATGTTACTAATTTTTGTAAATTTTCGGTACTTTAAACGATTATTCCAGAAAAAAACCTATAAAAAAATAAGAAACCTTTCAAATTTTGACAGATCAAAATCGACGAAATCGAAATCAAATCCATCAGTTGAGCGATACGATTTTAATTATTCCAAGTCCACTTTCCAAATCATTCCACACAGAGAAAAGCAAAGTTTTCCCTAGCTATGATCTACAGCTAATGAAGAATTATTATGAAGCCATACTGCCACCACTTGCCGAAGCGACAAAGTTCAGCTGCTTCCGTGGGTGTCGATTCGGAATCCATTAGCGGTTTTGACCATCTTCTACAAACAAACTAGCGAAGACAAAAAAAAAAGGAAAAACTGCTCAACCGTCATGATGATGATGCTGGTGGTTTCATGCTCCTCGTACAGTTTCATTTCTTCAATTCTACAACCACACCTGTCTCCCCACACCGCCATGGTTGATGGCGCGATGAAGTTTTAGCGATGAGTTCAGTAGTGAAGTGAGAAGTTCGAAATTAGATCACGATGCACATTTCACCGCACCCAACACCCCCCCCGGGGCACACCGAAAACGCCAATTCCTATCAGCTTAAAAACTCTGCCACCCATCCTGCCACAGTTGGAACACTCGACAGGCTGGCTGAAGGTTGCCAAGCGGACCAGACCACCTTCTCCAGAAACCCGGGGAGAGGGATAAAGGAAACATTTTTCCACCTCCACGGCCGGACCTATGCGTCGTGTGAAAATAAATATTTTCCCCACTCTTGCACCGATCGTACAAGGGTGGAAAACAACGGAGCAACATTCCGAACCGAACCGTAACGCTGATGAAGACGTTGATGATGATGCCGCCGACGTCGTCGGATGGCGCGAAAGTTAATCATTTTGCCTCAAACACAACGCTAGCCGCCGTGGGGTGACCGATTCTATCCCGCGGTTCGCGTGCTCACGATGACGGTGCTTGGTGGTGCATCCTACATATGTTTTGCTACAACACGCTCGGTTCGGGTTTCGAGGCGTTCGACCGAACCGAAATAGAAAAATGTCAATTAGCTCCAAAATCCGAACCGGACCGAATGGCGTGTTTTTTTTTTTTATTTGGCGGCGGTATTCAAATTTTCATGTAACGGGTGGAGTTACTTTATTCCTCCCCCACCTTGTCGTCTACTTCTTTCATCTGTTCATTTATTCACTCCTCCCTAGAGTGGTCTAATCGAAAGTTATGCACTGTGCATGTGTTGGCGCCACGCCGCGATGGGATTGAGTTTGTAGTTTTGTAAAAGAGAAAAACGAACGGAAACATCCAGCAGTCAGGAGCAGATATGTTACAACACTAGAACAACAAATCTCTCCCGTGGATGGAGGGAACACTAGTCCACGTTTCCGTGCATGTTTCGCTCAAATCAAATACGATTTTAATGAAATGCGACAAATGGCGCGCGTTGAATTGGTATCGTTAGGTCATCAAATTGGCCACACACACACACACACACACCTCCATAAAGCATTCCACCGTGAAATGTTACATTCCATTTAAATGGGGCTCGTGTGAAACGACAAAGACAAAAAAGTTGCACTAAATCTCTACCCAAAAAGGGGGAAAAAAACTTCCACTGAAATCAATCGCCACAACGTTCCGCGAGACCGGATTCAGAAACCAGATGTCAATACACATGCACACGAACAGGAACAAACACAAAGGGGGCTGTACATTGTGAATTCAATCACTGGGGGACGATGAGTTGTCCCTG
>STHB01032670.1:0-23202 GCA_018908115.1 Anopheles rivulorum
TTTGCTTGCACTGTTGGTCACGTTTGCTGTTTCAGGCACGTCGGTGCAGGCAGGCTACGATCGAAATCACGCATTAGATCCCAACGAACGAGGCACACATTTTACATCATGGCTGGGCAGTGTGTTCCGGGATCAGTTCAAGTGCACTCGATAATTACGGTAATATGGTCACATCAATTCCAACCTCTAATTAATTGACGGACGGTTTAAACGGACAGATAAGGAACGGTCTGCGTGCTGCGACAAGGATATCAATGCGGTAGTTTTGTACCGGTGGTTCCATCCGTTATTGCTTTGATGTTTGTGTAAGCTTTAAATGTTTGAGAATGTGTACAATTAAAGAGAAGTTTGTTTAAAGGGTGGGCTGCACAGTTAATAGGGTGTAACTTTTAAAACAAAATGTAAGAATTATTTTCTTTGTTACGGTTACGGTACGGTTGGTACGGTTTGTGCAAACCAATATGCTTCGGTGATTGTAAAACAAGGGAATGGGTTTGAAAATTAACCATCATTAGCATGCATTGGGCGTCACCGATCAGCGGTGTAAACCATTACAGCACGCTATCGAACCTTGACAATCGTATAAAAGCATCGTAGCAACCGTAGTATTTGTGTAAAGGAAAGCCAACAAAACAAAACAAAAAAACAATGCACAAAGCAAGGCAAAAAAGTCAAAATTCAGCCACGACCGATCGGTTTCGAGTGTCCGTTAACGAATCCATTTCCGTTTTCTAGAAGGCGGGCGTATTGATTTTGGTTCGTGCTTTTCCATTTCGATGCGCATAAGGGTGCGTGTTGGTGAGTTGAAATTGAATATTCCGTCGGTACTCTTACATGCTGTATGAAGCGTTCGATTACTTGCTCGGGCTCGAAACGTGCTCTATCCGATACGACCGGAAACGGTTGAGATTGCATCCTATCGGTTTCAAGCTAGGGAACAAAGACATTACCATAACGCTTAAAGTTGTTTAAAAAAATGATTTACTATATCGTATCAAAACAAGTTTAGGAAACTATCGGAAGCTCTTAAAAGGAGGGCATCTAAACTCTCCGTTTAATCGAAATTGCTTTGCAAATAGTATACTTTTAGGCGTTTTTAAAAAAATAGATATTGAAGTTGATGCAACGACAGGTGTATAAATGATGTAAGGCGAAGTTACTAACAAAAACACCGAAGCAAGTAATATTGCGTGTTCCGTGTTATATATTCGATGTTCTTAATTTAACCGATCCACCCTTTAATTTGACGCTGGGAACCGTTCACCAAAAACTTAATTGCAGTGTACTCGTAAACGAAATTCTAGCGGAATGTGTGTCGATTCAATAAAGGGCAGCACAATATTCGGTACCGTACCGAGAATCCACCCCGAACAACCCCGAATCGATACAAAACGCCCGAAACCATTTAGGGACCATCGTTGGCGATAATCCTTGTGTTAACAGTGTCTGGTGCGCTACGGTAAACACAATGCCCGGCTACATAATTTGTCGGTGAAGGTAAATTATGCGCCGTGTTTGCCGTGGTCTTCCTTCGCTTCGTGTTGCCAAAATGTGTGGAACCGATGGTTCCGCTGTTCAAAACCAACTCGATTCAATCGACGAATTCCACTGTGTTCCATTGAAAGTTTCATCCATTTGTTCGTACTTTTGCAGGCGCGTTAGGTATTCGCCCTTTGATAAACAGACATCACGCGTAGATACTACACCTTGGCTTCATTTGGGGAATCATTTGCGCTTTGTGCACGGTGCGCACTGTGGGCGCTGGTGCCACCCATTCCCGCGGTGGTTTGTGGCTTTACTCAACAAGAACGCACGCACAAGCTCCACGCAGTAAACAAAAACAAAAAATGGCAACCGGTCAGAGAGCTACGCATAACCATAAAACAACGAACCGTGGGGCGGTCGAGTGTGTGTGTGTGCGCGCAGGGTAAAGATAAATGGAAATTCGAGGTTTTCAGTACATTGAACCTGGTTATCGCTCATCCCGCAGAAAGCACACACAAATCAGGTGGGAAAACCTGTCGCTAGCGACGAGTAAAAGTGCTCGTCCTCTGTGTGGGTGTTTGCTTTTACCGCCATCGTCATCGTGGCAAAACTTTCGCCACCCGAAAGGACGGAATGGGCCAATGGTTGGGGAGATTTTTTTTTCCTCTGTTATGTCCCACAATAGGTAAACCCGCCGAGAGTGGGTTCCACTTTTCCACGGCTAAGCTTTTAGACGCTTTCTAAAAGCATTCCTTCGGAAACGTCCGAACCAAACACGATCGTCCGCTCCCCAAAGACAGTGCTGGCAGTGACTGGTCCAAACCGACCGACGGAAGGAAGGCACCCGGCGATGATAAGTTTAACATTTTGATTTAATTAGCATTGCATCGGGCAGGTGCGGTGCGTTTTCGGTGTGGAGAAAATTGCAGTATTTCGTCTCTTTCACGTCACGAAGAGCAAAAGGCGGTGGCCGTGGCGGTGGTACGCTAATTGCAACAGGCGTACACGCGGGCGTGAAATTGGCGTAATGCGATGTGGAGTGAAGAATGGATGAATGGCTTGCTGGTTGGTGCAGATGCAATGGTTCTACATTGCTGTAATTTTGCCTGCTGCAACTCAACTTCCAAAGGTGATTATGTTCAGGAAAGTGGTAGAGGAAATTGTTTGTGCTATTTAAAGCAAAAGTTTATATTCGCTCAAAAAAAAAGGCGAAAGGTGCAACTTTGCAAATCTGAACGTGTTTGTTTAAGTGTTGTTTGGAAAACATTTCAATTAAATTCCGTTTTTAAAAGAAACATTTTAATTTAGTTTTAATTTAAAAGGGAGATTTCCTACGGAAATGGAGACGCATGGTGTTTTGTGCGGTTGTATTAAAGTGATATATTAATCATGTATTATGTTAAAAAATTGTAAAGAAAAGCTTGAGTTAAACTTAAGAGAATAGCGCTCATGTCAAGTATAATAATTCGTTTCATTTTCATTCCGATAGCTTCTTCTTCGAAAGATGTACATTATACTTTCCATCGAAATGACCAACCCACCGTCTTGGTAGTGAATTTCCTAAGATACATACACACAGATAATTACAACAATCGAAAGAAAGCTGCCCAACTTGCTTAACTTCGAGGCAAGCATACACGGTCGCCCACCATCAACGGTCCCATTTGCTACTAAGCATGATCATGATTGATTGTACTGTGACCGCACAATGGCTTTTGACCAGCGGTGGAAAATTACAATCGACACCAAGCACAAACCACCGGTCCGGTTTCCCGGTGGAGCGGAGATTGACTATTGGTCAGGGGTTTTTTTTTTGTTTGCAATTAATTGACGCTTCGGAGGGAAAGCCGGACCGGATCGGCTCAAGAAGCTGTCACTAATTAATCTTGTACTGCTGATTGGATTTGTCGACTGATTCCGATAGAAGCTGATGATGCTGGAATGCGAGTGAAGGCGATGGGAATAAAATACAACCAAAAAAAGTCGTCATCGATGTCATTGACTTAGCCCGGTGATTTGTCTGTGTGGTGGAACGATTGAAACGTTTTTGTCCCATTCATTGGTCGATCTCTCTTTCTCTCTTACTCTCTCTCCTTTTCCCGTTAGCTTATTACGTATTGCAATTGCTCTTGGAAGATAAAATTGAAATGTAGAAAAAATGTAACATTTTCACAGGCACCCAGCTTGAAATGAGCGGTTTGGTCGGTCGTTCGGCAGCGGATGGTCGGAAGGCCCACGACACGAAACGGGGAGGCAATTAATTTCGCTAATCTTCCTGAGTTATTTTTTTTTTCTATTGCGACCCTGCACAACGCCACCGTTGGTCTTATGAATGAAGCGGAGAAAATTGAAAGATTAAATAGGCAGAAATAATTAAATGATCTTCTTGGAAGGTGAAGCATGAAATCGTTCAGGAGAAGCATGGGAAAGCATTTAAGATTTGCCAGCAATTTTCTCACCAATTTATGTTTAATTGAGTGGTTGTCTTAATAACATTACTCGAACGTGTTTAAAATCTTGACAAAGAAAAGATAAATAAACATTAAATGTAAAAGTTTTCTTATTTTCCTAAACTACCGAGCTATATTTTCAGTCCTTCCCTCGCACTTTGAACGAGTAAACGAAGCAAAACAGTTTGCAAAAGCGCAGTAAGGAAGGAAATGGATCTAATGTCAAGGAAAAGTCACGTGTGCCGAATGCAAATCGCATTTTGAAAACAAAAACAAAAACAGGAACAAGCTCCCGCTGGGTTGGCTTTCATAATTTCAATGATTTTCCATTCTTAGGGAACTGGTGTCGTTTTTTTTATGTATATACCGCACAAAACGCAAAGTTTTGTTAGCGTTTACCCCATAGTTCAGTGGTGAACGAGAAAGAGAGGAAAACATTGTCTAAGGAAAAAGAGCGAACACACATAGAAAAACAACCAACAACACATGGCACCTGGTCGTATGTGTGTGTGTGTGTGTAGGTTTTTTTTTTTATTCTGCGAAACAGCATAACGGAGAAATGCGAGAAAAACCGAATTGTGCCAGCATTGTTCAGCGGGCATGTGGCCTGGGCGAGGTACACACAACACCGTAAAAGAGCACCGAAGCATGAATGCGATGCACCGTTTTTGAATGATGCAAGATTTATGTGTTGCCACCCGCTGAGCTTGCATTGTGATGACAACGCGGAACACGGATCGGGACGGGCAGCGAAAACGGAGCTTTTCCGGTGTTGGTCCGGTACGGGTGTGAACAGGGGGGTTTCTGACTGACTGGCTGGCTGACTGGCATAGGTGCATGCAGCGAAGGCTCTAGCACCGTACAGTGCAAACGGGACGGTGCTGATGTCATCACAAATGCATTTGAAGAATAGTCAAAAAATTGATATGCAAAGTCATTTGCATAGTTCGAGGTAACAACGGTGCGCTTTCGGTGCGAGAAAGAGAAACAACGTGAGCAACCACTACTACTAGTACTACTGCTGCACACAGAAACACATCAGCACGGTAGAAACAAGCTGAAAGGAATCCCATTTTCCCGATATTTTCCCGACGCGGGAAAGTGGACCGGTTCGGGATTCGAGTTTTCGTTACTGGCACTATTCGCTTGTCGTGCTGATACGCTGACGTACAATCGGCCTTGCATTTCGTGTCATCAATCACGGCACCCAAATTCCGAACATGTGATGTGTATTTTTTCGCGAACTATTTGAATATCCTTCCCAATGGGTTTTAAGGGACCCAGTATAAAGGTAGCTGTAAAAAGGCGCACACACAAAGACAGGAACGCAAGGGAAAGCAATGCATGCATACAAGCAGAGCATGTTAACGCGCGAACATCAGCAGCAAATCGGGGCAGCAAAAAAAAACACATAGCTCCACTGAAAAGATTTGCCGATATGATAAAAAATCTCTAGCTTAACATACAGGAATGCAATTGTTCTTTTGACATTTAAATTGTTCTAAAAAGTAATTATGTCTAACCAATTGCATACTTTAAGGCGGTTTGGGCTAGTTGGTTTATTAGTAAATTCACCCTACAACGTGCAAATTATTAGCTTTTGCTGCAAGCAATTTGGTCACATGTATTTGAGCATTTTTGTGAGTGTGTGCAAAACGCCCGCAGTTATGCATTTCGCAGCACAAATTTAGCTTTCTCTGTTGCAAGTTTGCTTGTTTCATTTTAATTTTATAATTCATTCCCTCAGCAAGTGCCACCACTCGCATATGGTTCGCTCATTGTCGTCTTCCCTGTAATAAAACAGCAAAATGTAATAAGAATTGATTTCATTACATCAAGCGCACGTATCATGCCACACAGTGCACGACCGCACGGTACATGCTGGGCCTAATCAAAGCACAAAAGCATGCAACGGGGTAGAAGAAACAAAAAAAAAAACACCACCCTTTAAACATTAAGCTCATTTTCGGGTTCTGTTGATAGCTTGCCCTCATTTGCAATTTGGGCGTTTGGTGGTGTGCGGTGAAGCTTCATCACCGTCAGATGCACCGTCAGGCTTCATGGCCTGCTACCACGGGAAGAGGTGACATTATGCATTATGCCAACCTTCCTCGTAAGCTAGCCATGTAACAGGGATGCTGCTGATGGTGCATCGAGTATCATCACCATCGTCACCGCCGAAGCGTGCCACGCGTGCAACGGCTTTGCTTTAAGCACCCGTTTCGAGTGAGGACCCGCCTCTCTCAGCGCTGTGCAAAATGGAATTCTGTTCGCGTGCGGCATAAAATCATAAATTTCCTCTACGAGTAGAGTGGGTCTTTTTCGTTTTGTTTCGTTTCGCTGCTCTCATGCCTCTTCAGCAAAAGGGTCCTTTTTGTCCGAGCTTTCCACGGCCGGAATGTTCCCGGTTGCCTGTAGCGATGGCAAGAAACTCTCACGTACACTTGCCCGCAGCTCATCAACGTGTGGCTTTGTAAGTAGATTTATGCTATTACGCGCGCGTGTGTGTGTGTGGATGGTGGCCCCGTCTGCTGATGGGAAAAGAATATTATCTTGGCAGAATGGTTGGGTGCGCTCGGTGAATTAAAAGCTGGAGACCGACCACGCGGTCGGTGCGGGCGCTTTCCTCTTATCGTGGCCTGTGCTTTGTTTATTTAATTCTGTTTTAAAATCAACGAGCCAATGTAATTGTCATACATCGTCTAATTGTTCTTTCGAGTGTGAGAAGGAACGTGCACAAGCCGAATAGATAGGAATGCGAGCCTTAACTTCCTTTGTAATTTAAAAGCAGGAAAAAAATGGCATTCGTATGGAAAAGAAGAAAAAAAACATGAAGTAAGTGAACAATGTACACATGTTTGGGTATAGAATTTACTCTACACCACATTAACGTACACTCATGGGAAAACTTTTCCCACCTACCTGTTACTTTGTAGTAGCAACATGCATTTTCTTTGCTACCTCTGCCACGGCGCAACGAATCGAATAAACTGTTTCAAATCCCCAAGCATCTGTTAGCACATCGTCCGCCGCCCGGTCCAACTTCCCGCCTTCCAGGGAGCGGAAAAAAAAACAATATTATTCTTGTTTGCTGGAAAACATATTTCATCTCTATTTTTCTCTCGTCTCGTTCTTCTGTGTGTGGTACATGGTGAAGTCCAAGTCGCACAATCCGGCACACAGCCGGGAAACGGATACGATTTTCCGCCCGCATCAGCAAAAGTTCAGCGAAAAACATGAATATTACGTCGGAAAAGTTGTCTTCTTCGATTGTGTGCAATGTAACAAACGGCAAGAAAAAAAAATGCAAAATGCAATGCAGGAAGTGTGCCCTGCAAAGTCCACACCATTGCAAGTTGTTGCTCTTACTCTTGGAGGTGGGCAAACCGGGCAAAACCGGGCTGCAGCATGTGCATGGGTGCACTGATCATATCTTGTTGTTCATATTACTTTTAATTATCACTGCGAACGGTAAAGTGGAAGTGAATGAGTGAGAAAAACCCCTCAGTTTAGCAGAAAAAGTAGAAAAGGTGGAGTTGTACTATTTTTAATATATATATTTGTGCTACTCCTCTCCAAGCTTTTAAGGTAACAAACTAGGCCCCAAAAGATGGTAAACATGTACAGGTAATTAGCACATCGCAAATCCACGAAACTGGTGCAATTTATTAAGAATTCACCCAAGCGTGAACATTCGGCATTTCTAATTTCCCAAATGTCTCCCGTAGCGTTCGCTGGGAGGCATAACAACGTAGTTTAAAAGTTTAACAAGCATCAAATGAATCCTGCCAACCGACTCATCTTCGGATGACGAATTCCCGACCCATCGCCGAAAGGCTTCAGCAAATTTCTCAGATAAGGGATGCTGTACAAACATTTTCCGTTATATAATGTGTTCCTGTGTGTGTGTGTGAGAGTGGGTTTTTTTTGTCCCTTTTCGCGTGTTGTACCACCTCCAGGGGACACATCGTATAGGTGTCAGCCGCTGTGTCTGTGACACTGAGACACCAAGTCATTCATCCAACACGACACGGAAGGCAGCTAAATCAAGGCTAGCAAAATCGTGCGAGCGAGCGTGTGACCTGAAGAAGTTGACATCGAGTCATCAGCCGTAGCCGTGTAGATGTGGCAGAGTCTGCAGGTCATACGTCAGCGATGGGGGAGGATAAGCGCACTACACATACATCACCCGTGGTGCGGTGGGCAGCATCATGTTTGCCGGAAATTGGACGTTCCGGATTTGCAACAAATTTCTATCTGAACCTCGCAGGGCCACCCTAACATCCAGCCCCTGTTGGGGACTATCAAATAACTTGAAAACGGGTGGAATTCCCCATGGATCGAATCAGGCCTCGAAAGAAAGAGAGGGAGAGAGAGTGAGAGAGAGAAAGAGAGCAAAAAAGCATGATAAAAGGGTTAAACGATCGCGGGTAGGATTGTGCAGCGAAAATATTCCCATGCCATGTCAGTATTCATACTAATACACACACACACACATGCATGAGCGCCCTTTGGTACGTCAGGAAGACTTTTATGCTTTCTGGTCACGTACGCGAGGTTTCAGGCGGCTCCAGGTTTTGGGTACTTTGACAGTGAATCCTCCAACGTATCCACTTCAGGCGCACGGAAAAGAGAAGAGACGTCGAATCAAAAGAGAGGAAAAGAGAGAGTCAGAGAGAAAAAGAGAAAGATTCTCTGTCCCTTCTCGTTGGTGCGGTACGGACTTTGGATCCGATCTTTTCTAGTGGTTCAAATTAGGGCGAAAAGTTGAAAATATGCTGCCGCAGCTGCATGTTGCTGTTGATGTCTAATAGAATTAACTCGACCTGGGGCGGACCAAAGGCTAAACTAATGCCAAGATCGTGCACGGTGCATCTACTGTGCACTGTGTTGGGCACAAAGCACCCGTCGTTTGCACACGGACTTCTCTCTGTCCCTTCGCTCGTCCTCCGAAAGCCGACACATATGTGCATCCTTTTGCCGTCTTAAATCCTTGAGCAGGGCAGCCAGAAATGTAGCACTCGAACGTTTGATATGTTCGTTAAGTTTCTGCTTTTTTTTGTTGTTGGTGGAATATTCTCACGAATCTTACGGTTCCGTAAAGTGGCAGTAATTCAATTGCCTCGTTTTCAAATTAGAGCAAATTTGGTTGACATCCTACACGGGGTCGTCGTCGACAAGTAGGCAGAAATGAAAATGTGAATCAATTCGTGGTTCCATGTGTTTGGCTCATTTTTTTCGCTTTAGTGATTTTATCGTTCCAAATTGAATTAATGCCTGCCACTTGTTTTACGGATGCGGAGAACTAGTTTAGTTAGCAAACATTTGCTTCTTAATGCTTCGTGCTAAAGTAAGCAGCATGCAGTATGTTTTGTTAGCTCGTAGGAATTTAAGTGTCCTTCGTAAGAACTCATTTACTACACGAGAATGCATTCTCGTCCATTTCCTTCGATTGGGGTGGAGTGATTTTGCCTCCTTTCGCTCCGAGATCCGATTAGAGACGGTTGTTTTCCTTCCCGAAAGTGGATCCATTCGGTGGAATTCGATAATTTTCTCTCCAAAACGAATGAGACTAATTATCCGGTGAAACCGGCGTAGGCGGATACTGCCCACGCTACGTACGTACGTGGGAGGATTCTCGTGGTGAATGGCACATGGGAAAAATATTACACGAGGATGATACCCATGAGAGGGAGAGACGGGGAAGGGGGAATAGGACAAACCCCGTAGCACCATGACACGATACCGAGGCTCATTTATAGTGGGCGTGCATTAATCTTGCTGCTAGATTAATTGTTCCTACTATCGTACTAGGATAATTAATTAACTGGCATAATGAAAGGTTCATGAGATGTGTCGATTATTTACGCTGCGAGATTGCCGAGCGGCGTACAGATTTGTCTGATTGGGTTTGGTTTAAAGAAGGAGCATTTCTTCAAAAAATGGATGAAGTAATGGGTATGTATATAAATAACTACTACAAAGTAAAGTTAAATATTTGTCTTTGTTTTTGTGAGAAAGTAAAGAGCTAGAATCATTGTTTGTATTGCAAACTGCATACTTTTAGGCGGATTTGCTTCGAAACTCCACAATTCTAATGCCGTCTAAATAAAACGCCTACAGATATGCAATTGGCAAAGCATTCTTGGATGTTCAACGAAAACTGATCATAACATGATGGTTTTATGAGGAATTATATCACCATTGACTAGAAAATATGCAAGGATGTGTTGAATTTTACTTTTTAAGAATCTTACCCAGATTTTCCTGCACAAGAGCACCATCCCAACCCGTGCTCGGACATCTTTTAAAGATGTCATGTTTTTTGCCGTACCTCAATTGCGATGTAACTACATTTATCTTTCCGACCCATTTGCGACGTGCGCTGTGTGGGCTATCGATGCTCAGCAGCACCGACATACCATTAATTAGAAAATTTTCAAACGCATTCCCGTTGCGCATCTATTTGCTTTTGAATTCCGCAAAGCAAACAGCACAAATCCCAGCTCGAAATATTCTTGCCCTACCCATGGCACGACCGTTATAATGGAGGCATTAAAAAAGCAGCACACAACATGACCGCAGGGCATATATCAACGGGGGGGATGGTGAGGGTGAGACCGGGGGGGAGGGGGGAGCAGGGAAGAAGATGGGCAACAAATGGCAAAACAATGCGAACCGTTCGCCGGCAATGGACCTACCGGTTGGTACCGGTGCATCTTGGCAATGTGACCGAGCAATGAAGGAACATTCCTCACGCTGTTGTTTGGTTTTGCAACCACTCGCACAGTTTGATACCGGTGATGTCGTAATCGATTTTTCGACTCCACACCGCTCTAATGCACAGCTCCTGTTGCGAACGCCATAAACGGAATGGTTTCCATGGAAAGAAAATAGCCCAATTAAGACCCAAATACCCGGAAGCTTTTTATTTCCTTCGAATTGGTAATTAAATGTTGTTGTTTAGTGGAATTCTTTTTTTCATTCCACCTCACCACCTCCTTCCCTCCCACCCTCCCGGTCATATCTCTCATCCCGGTGCGGGAATAGGCGATGGGATTTTTTTATTTCCGACACTTTGCCGCACTGAATGACGGACGGTTACGATGGACCATCGGAATGGACTTTCCGGTCTTGGGCAGTATATTTATGTTACGCCATTTAAAGCTTCGCGTCAAAAGCATTAGAATGAATGAATGGTACGTGCGCTTTGTTATGGTATGTGTTTGTGTTTCTTTTTTTTGCGCCTTTGCACCGTCCACCGATTTGCTGATGGATGCACTTTGGTGCAGCACGGTATCGAAACGATTGAGCGATTTGGGTGGAATTTGTTTTCGGTCGCACAGCTGCGTTTATTTATGGTTATGTGATTTTGGTGATTTTTCCTTGGCCGCTGTTTTCGGAGGACGAAAAAGCTGTAATAAATCTAGTGTTGCACATGGACAACCGGTCGGTTGTGGTGCTCTTTCATGCGTGCTACTTGCCAGTGCCAGTCGGAATATTAGCGTTTTGTGGCATTTCACCGCCGAATGATTTCATTCGAACAGTTTGTACAGTATTGTTTGTTTAGAATTTATTTTGTTTAGAACTGTTGGAACTTATCCAAACCACAGTTAGCATTAGTGTACACACTATTTGTCCTAGTTTTTTTTTATATTATTTGTTTTGTTCACTTTCAATCCATTTTGTTGGCCGTTGAAACGAATCGGCTCTAACCTGGCACGGAGAGCGCATAACATTGAACGAAACGTAAAACAACGGACAAGGATGTTTGGTTCCCATTTGTTACTGTCAAATGCCGTAGCTGCAAGGTAGTCGGGTGATAGTTAATACTGATAGAAATTTGCCAAAAACTATTCGCCAACATTTGCTGACCCTTCAGTGGTATGTGACCAAAGTTGGAAGGAAGAGTTGTACAAACTGCTCCATTACCTGTGAGCTTTTTTCTCTCTCTCTCTCTCTATCTCTTTCTTCTCTTTGTTCGGTTCGCTTCATTCTGTGGCTGTACCACGGATCGTATGGCTACCGTGGACATTCAGATCAGTCAGACAAGAAGTGGCCACATGCCAAGTTCAATGTGAAAGTTTCTGGTTGCCGTACAAATTAAATCCGCTATCGATACGACAGACTGCCGTGCTGCCGAGCTGGGTGGAGGGCAAGCATGAAGCAGGGTTGTGTTTTCACTGGAATTTAAACTTTCCTTCTTGCCTGGCAGCGACAGCGCGGGACAAGTCTGGGAGTGTGTCAATGTGGCCATTGCTCTGGTGCAAGTAGATAACAGTGCATGCATGGGTAGAGACACATTGAACTGCATGTTTGTACTAGCAGCAGATTTGGATTATTATATTAAATTATGGTAACGTTTAGACAGGCCAATTCAGTACTATAAAGTCGCTTTAATGGGTATGCCATTTTTACTCTGCTTTTGTGATACTCTTTTATGATTGTTCATTTTGCTTGTGCTATTTATTGGGTATATAAGCGCCTGAAGGTATGCAAAATCGCCAACACGATCATCAATTGTTAAATTTTCTTTAATGGAGTCTTCCAACTTTATATCATTAATTCACTATTACAAAACTTCGGCGTTAAATATCTTTACGTTCTCCAAAAAGCGATGAATCTGTAGTCCTTATTTTTCTTCACGAGCCCGTATCTTGTGTTTCCCGCTCCCATGTGTTGTGTTGAGCGAATTTTAAATTTCCGTTTACCATGACATCAACAACTTCAACTTCCTGCATCATAACGTTCGATTTGCCGGGCGCACACCGTTTTCTGTGTGTATCGGGAATTCCGGGAATTAAAGTGTGGTAAAAGGTCGTAAAAAACTTCCCACTTCTAAAGGCCATGTCCGAGCTATGGGCGGAAGTTTTCCCTGCGTTTCCCTCCTACGCCGGACCGTCCTAGCTGTGCTTTTCTTACGACATTTCTTTTTTCTGTTTTTTTTTTTCCGTTCCAATCTCAACCACCGGCCGCATACGTGAACGATTCTTGGATCTAAATTTAACTTCAATTCCGGCGGAAAGATTGTGATCTTTGAAATCTGCACGTCGTTAAAAATGGATGGCCGGGGAAAATGGGAGCGAAAAGTTGGGTGGGAAAAGTTTTGAATTTTCCAAAAGCCTCTTCCCACCAACCCCTCCTTCCATTCTCCCTCTTCTTTCCCTTCCCCCCACCCTGATTCCCACTCCCCTTCCCCCTCGTACCGGGTCTTGTTTTCATGTTTTTAACCTATTGTGCCGTGAAAGGATGCAGGAAGTCGCCGTCACTCGACCCTCACTTGTGCAGGGCAGAATGTACGGTGCGCGATGGTAAAAGTTATTGATCGATGCTCCATGCTTGAACCGCGCACAGTTTGCTGGCGTCTTGCTTCTTTGTCGATTGTTGTGTGACATCGGATGTTTGGATGATTGCGGATACGAAGCGGGCTTAGAATCGAAAGTTCAAAAGTCACACAACCGCACAGACAGCGACGATCCGTTGATGTACATTTCCGATAACGACGTCGACCTCGCTTTGCCATCGCTCCAGCGTGGATTGGAACGATATGTTTTTCTCTTTTTATTTTTATTTTGCTTTACTTGCTGATGGTTGACTTTGTCCACCAATCGGAAAAGGCACAAATCGAGCGGAAGAAGTACGATCGATGGTGTTTTTTTTTTACTCTCTCCACGCGGTCTGTCAACAACATGATTAGCGCAAAGCATCGATAAGTTATGCTTTTTCGTTTCAGTTTGAAATATAAGTTGTAAGAAGCTTTAGTCTTTGGGGGCGGCCCGGTGGTGTATTTGGCAACGGCGCCTGTTCCTAACACGACCGGACCGGGTTCAAATCCCATTCGGACCGTCCCCCCGTAGCATGGTCTGACTAGCCTGCTACGTGGTAAAATTAGTCTAATACGGCCTGTTCCGTTCTAACATAAAAAAAAAAAAAAGCTTTAGTCTTTGTTCTGTCGATGTTGTAAGCTAAATGTAGCATTGCAACTGAATTATAACATTCGTGGAACGCTTTGTTTTAAAAAATATATAATTAAGCATAAAAGCGTTCTTACGATACGCCTGAATGTATGCAATCTCTAATCACAAAGTATTTGTTTGAGTCGAATGGAGGGACAGGATTGTCGGAAGATTAGTGGAGTTCGATTAACAATCAATTTTCACTTCATTTAACTTCGTCCTAGTTAAGCTATTATCAAAAACAAAGGAAAAAATCAACATATCTCAAGAGTTTAATTCCATTTATATGAAATTCTCATCTTATGTGCTCGTTTTAAAGTTATGATGCTGTAAGCGGATAGAGAATTCACAGACCAGATATTGAAATACTGCAAATTCCATAACGCTACACACGAAGCTGTATGTCGTTCTTTGCACACTCGTCTATCCCATTTCGATCAACACTGCAATCGTATCTCCAATTGTAACCTCTTTTTTTTTTGGTCTTCAAGAACTACAAGCAGAGCTGAAATCGTACCATAATTTCTAAATTATTTCATCATCTATGCAAGCCGGCATGTGCGAGATGCGGAGCAGTGGCAAAAAGAAGGCAAGCCCGCGTGAAGAAGGTACGAAGGAGGAGGTGAATTAAATTGCATTGAAATGCACCGAGCCAAGCGCCACGACTTTACGACTTCCAATTACGGCGCACGCCCGGGAACGAAAATTCGTTTAGCGCATCGCAAGCCACGAACGGATCAAATTCTTTACACGGACGATGTTGTAGTTCATCTGTTGTGCCGGTTGCATACAACGACACAGGAACACAGGGTGCAATACTTTGCCAAACCCCCGTTGGTGAAAGAAGAAAGAGATAAGAGAAATCCAATTTTACATATCGCAAACACCGCAGAACTGGAATTGTGGATTGTGGTTTGGGAGGGCAAGCACCGGCAAAGCGAATGACGTTCGTAACGGCAATTTATGGGCAACCGATGGAGGTAAACAACATTAAAAGTTGGTTAGAAGACAGATCTATCTTCTTCGGTGTGGGCGAGCGAAGCTGCTCGGTCTCGTACGGAAACTGGCCGTTTCCAGCAAGGAAAACTTGTTGCGACGGATGTATCGATATCGGCCCTTTTGGACACACCGATGGCTCCTTACGACGTGTGTTTCTGGTGCCAAAGAGTGCTGAAAGTACAATTTTTATGATGATAGAAACGAAGGACGAACATGAACATGGGCTAGGTACTAGGGACGCCTAGGATCGGGATGGTGAAAATCGCCACGTATGTGAAGTGCTCAGTAGCTGCGAGTCTGCCACAACACGGCAAGAGTTGTGCATATTTACCGAACACACTTCGCCACACTGTTTGGCACTGTCTGGCACCGTAAATACCGGGAATACACCACTAGCACAGGGTGGTGTTTGTGTGGAAAGCAGCAGGAACAGGATATGGGATTGGGAACTACCCTTTACCAAATATCCCGATGCAGGTACGGACAGGTGTAGTGCTCATAAAGGATATGGATTGGAAAGCGCCACAATAAACCCATTTACGACACTCGTGCTCGCTTTCCAATCGAGCAATGGCAAGTCCTTGCTAAAAAAAGGGGGACAAAGAAAAGGATTTGAGTAGTAGAAGAAAAAAAAAACAAAGCTGAACGACAAACACATCCAACGGAGTAAGAGTAATGGAAAGGGCAAATATGAAAATATTACACAATAAATAATCGTACAACATGATGCCGGCGGGTTACTATTCCTCCTGACACTTTTTGCATCTATGATAGGTGCTCGAGTACTTCGGATGAGTTCGAGGTACTAGGTGTGGTGTGTCGTGTGGCTGTGACCAGTGTTGCAATGTTTGTGGCAACAAAAAAGGAAGGAAAACATCCCCAAAGTGGGTGAGGGGGAAATTGGGAACTCGCGCCCACCCGTTTCCCAATCCGGGGAAAGTACACTTGAAAAACTCACCTCAAGCAGGCTTGAAACCGATTCGCCCGGCTATACTCTCATCCGCCGGCCAAATTTATTCCAGTGCGCTCCAGGTGCAGACATTTCATTAACTTTTTTGTGTGTATGTGTGTGTGTGTGTTGATGCTAAGTGAAATATGTTGGCTTATGTTTATCCCATTTCGTGGTAGGTGGTCAGTCTCGTCCACGCTCGTATCTGTGCTCGGTTAAGAGTGGCGCGAAGATAAAAGAAAAGTACGAACCACCGCTGTGCTGCCGTATTTCCTCATTCGCTGCGATACGGCACTGTGGTGTCTTGTTGCAGTTTTGCTTGACCACATGAAAATTCACTCCAGCGAAAGGGAAGCGTCCGGGTACTGGGGTGGGCTTAGCACCAACAGCCATAGCATAGTAGGACGCTTCTTCTTGTAATCCTATTTGTGGCGGCAAGGTACAAGATGAGCTGGAACGAGACGCGATTCCCATCTCGGTACATTCAATGTCGATGATTGTGGCTAGGCACTCGCGCGCTTGGTTGCTGTTGGATTAAAGTGCAAGCACAACCAACATAATGGAGCCCGAGTGTAGCGGCAGTGTAGGAAATCGAGCAGGATATAATGGCCGGCTGCATTGCTAATGTTGCATAATAATGTACTAAACACAGGGATTATAAGCATGCTTAGTAGATCGCACTGGTTGGGGATAACAAACATTTGGAACGGGAAGGAGAAAGATGTTTTCTCTCTTTACAATAATTGATGTCTTTTGTACCTTTTCGTTATTTGTTGAAATTAAGTGGGAAATTATATGTTTTACATCATAGAAATATTTTTTTTGCATTGACACTATTATTAGCCTCCAGCCTTGAGCCTAAAGTTAGGCAATCCGCTTGCGATAAAAATGTTTTCTATTAAAAATTTTATTATCAGCCTCTTTTGGAATGATACTGCTTTAAACATGTCATAAATTACCTGCTAAACTTGTATGGCAATAAAGCATAACAATTTAATTGCCAATTAACTATAATTGAACTTTAGTACAGTGTGTTTTTAATAGGGGGGGATTTTTTTTATTTGATTAAATTGTGTTATTGCCAACTACACCGACCGCATAACGTATTAATTTAATTGGATTTGCATTGATAATCAGCCACCCGCCACCAATCCACAACATTCTTGTCATTGAAACTGTGTTTTTTTATCTCATTTTGTTCATTTTTTTCACTGTCATAACGCATCATTCAAAAAATTGTTCTTGAACCCAATTACCGTACAGTACCTTCCGAGAACTGTGAAGTTGCCTGTGGGGAAATCTGCGTGAAACGCACGAGCGCAATAACACGACACATACAATCAATTGAGAATGGATGGATACATTTGTCGCTAATCAATTTGTGGCAAAACGGACGTTCGGTTCGGCCCCATCCACCTGCAGTCAGCGAGTGCATTTTCTCCGCGCCGAAAAATGGCGTGACATGGGAACGCATTTCGTCACGTGGCAAATAAAATATTAAAATTGCTCAAAATTAACAACAACCCATCCGCTGCTACCCCTGCTACCCTGGTGGACATGCCGGGTGGGAAACAGTTCTGCTTGATTGCATTGCAGACACCCATCATCATCATTAGCTGGCATCGCCATCGTCATAATGACAGAAAATGACCCGGAACCTGGATGATGAATAAATATTTCATAAGCGAATTGATTGCGTCAGTATTTGTGTGAACTGTGCTGTGCTGTGGGATGGGTGGGTGGGCGGGTTTGCTGCCGTTGCGAACCATTTTGGTAAAATAATAGACGTGCATGGCGGATGGTAACGATGGCCGCTCGGTTTGGTCGTGCGTACGCTAATGTTCGCTCCGGTGCGAAAAATAGAAATGTATTCCACCCGGACTGTGCGGAACGCCAAAAGTGCATTAATGTTGCAACACGATTTGAATAATGCACATTTACGCAAGTTGACGTTGACTTGGTCGCTCAACGTCCTCTATTGGTGCTGTGCTGTAGAAGCGAGTGTTTGTTTGACTAGAGGCAGTTTCATATAGTCATACAACATGATGACAAAATGGCACATTTTTGTGCACATTTTACGTTGTCCGATTTGTCTGGTTTAAAAAAAACCTGAAAATGACAACAGATTAATATTTAATCAGCCGATGGATGAAAGGTTCGCCCGAAACGATCCTTCAAGGCTCAAATGTTGGTAATTATGCTCGATGCAAATTACACCGGTCTTATGCCACTGTGGTTAGCTCAATTATTCCACTCATAATCACCATTTTGTATCGCTTCCGCACACATACTAAGGAAATTTCAATTAGTTTTTTTTCTCTTTGTTTTGTTTTGTTTTGGTGCAAAATTCCCGTGCGTTTGTGAAATCGATTTTTCACCTTCATTCCTTTATTGGCTTGCTTCGAACCGTTCGGCTTATCCGCGTAAAGATGTGCATGTGCGTACGTGTGTGTGTGTGTCATTTTTTTAATTCAACATCACCAACTAACGAGTTTATACTTTCAATCAATTTCGAACGTCATAACGAAGATGGTGGAAAATATTATTTATCATCCTGTCACTGCACTTGCTTTCCAAGGGCTCATCGAAAAATGACAGAAAGTAACATAAAACCGGGGAACCGGGGGGCCACCGACCAAACTGTCCCCGTGCAAAGTTGATGTGCAATTAAGCCAAGTTTTTGTGTATGTGTGTGTGAGCCTTTCATTTTCACGACGTCGATTACTTTCCTCACAACAGTTTGCTGTCGCCTGTTCAAAAGAAGTGATATTTATTGCGATGATGATCCATTTTTCATAGTGTACCGTTTGTTGTTTTTATCACCCTTCAAAGTTATGATACATTGTTGAGGAAGTCGTCCATGCACACGTTCGGCGCGAAGGTGAAAGGAAGGTTGCTGCATGATGCATGGACAAAAGTTTTGCTTCCTGAGGTCGGTTCGTTTCGTGAAAGGATATAGATGAAGATGCAAGGTATGATTAGTGTGGGTGTGGGATGTACTTTAAAGTTCACCCTATACGGGAGCTGAAGACATGGATAATGCTCTTTTTCGTGCCAACTTTTACTTTTCGATTATTGTATCGAATTTATACTGGGAAAATTGTATTGATAAACATTTATCATACAGTTGTCATTGGTTTAAGAGAAAAAATCATGGTGCTCTTATTTAGAAGCTTTGTAATAATGTTTAAAAACACTGAAAAGTAATTTTTAGACATTGACAATTTGTATTTGCGAAGCCTGAAAGTATGCAATCTATTGTTTAAATAATCAATTATTCTTAAAAAAATAGGTCGCTTCGATGCCCTGCATATATTTTTTTTTCTTGTGAAAGACATGTTCCTCAGCTTTTAAGGCTAATATAAAATTAAGACCGCAAAACAACCTGATAAAATAGTAATATTTCGAATAAAAGAAATTGCCCCTAAAGTTATGCAATTCTCAAGTCAAAATTTGATTTGTTCCCTCTTTTATAGACTTTTAGTGAAATAACTAATTAAAGATGGAAATCTATAGTTAAAGTAGTATTTAAAAAAGCATTTCTATATCAATCCAAACCAACAAATACCAACTCGGCAGATAAATACTTATGAATGATTTCGACGGCTCATATTGTGGTACAACGGATTGAACTGAGAATGTTTTTTAACTGTTAAGAGGCACATAAATAAAACTCCTTCATACGGGAAAACGAATTTCTCAACAACACCAGCCATGACCTTTGGATTGTGGTCTGCTTTAGTTCCGTGCTTTCCCGAACCACTCAGCCTACCGACTCCTTGCTTATAAGCGATAAAAATCATCGTCCCATGAAGCTGCATAAAACATGCACAGCGGCAGAATGTTTGTTCCTATCATCCGCTAAGATTTCACGTGTCCTAACGTAAGAAAAGTGGGAGGAGGAGGAGAAGGGTGGGGAGAGGGCATTTGCGTCGTCTTCCCACATCGGTAAAAGTTGGCTTTCACTCAACCGTGTTTCGGAAAAATCTTAACATTTGCCAACAAGTGAAAAAGAATAACGCAAAACAGTACGAATAAATACCTTCATCTCGCTGGTAAGATGCCTTGAAATACCCCTTTTTCCATGGCATGTGTGTGTGTGTGTGTGTGTGTGGGTCGGTTCCAAAAAAGAAAAAAAGCTACTGCTCTGCCCCGAAGTATTTTACAGCTCGAGAAGCTTTTTACCACTTTTAATGCTTCCCGAATCCGATCGGTGGCATATTTGCGCTCGAAGCGGATAACCGTACCGAAGGTTTCGTACCGTTCGAATGGAACCGGGGTGGGTGATATGATGGGCCGGAGCATAAATAAAAGAGCGCATAAAATTAATGTTGCCGTAAAATGCAGACGATAAAGCCGAATGCTTTGCCGGTGGAGCATGATGTTTGTGTTTTGCTTTGCCGTTTGCCCGGGCAAGGGCAACCCGGTTCGCATTCGGAAGCAATTAAACAAAAATGAAAGAGGAAATTCAAGCATGAGATTGAGTTGAAGTTTGCATCTCGAGGCGTGAGCACCAATTGTGCTTGAACTGGTTTATTATAATTTTTTTTTCGTACCTTGAGAACTTAAGCAGGAGCAGTGGGAAAGATAATTACGGTAAAATTAATCATTGAAGCAATGGCTGCAATGCATCGCCACGTGGAATGGTATTTGTTGTGAAGATAAATCAGACGGCAATATATTCAGAACAAATTCACAGTTTAAACCCCTTTTCATATGAGAGAAGGATATTGAGATGTATGCCGAATTGATTGGGGCATCTTTCGATACAAAAGCAGTGCTTCATTACATTCTTGAGTTATGCATCGAACGCAATGCAGCACAAAGCGTAATTTACATTGAGATTGCAGTGAGCCAAATAGCGATTGCCTGCAGCCCGCTTCACCGTACGTATTGAACCGATGCAACGATGCATTCCGTAATGCTGTTCTGATCAAACGCTTCGACATTCGAGCCATCGATAGCTGTTTTCCACTGGGGCTGTAATTTTCCTTCGATTGAATGCACTTGCATTCAGGTGGTATGGCAAAGTTATGCCGTACGCTCGGCAATCGTCTAGACTCGTAACCTTTCCGTATGACACAATCTAAAAGCGGCAGCTAGGGAGCACTTTTAGCTCCGATAACACTGGATGCCTCGTCACGAAATGAAGCCTTCACTCACGGTTAGAGGGTATGAGTCGTCTACGGCATGGTTCTGGCATCAGGCAGCAACGCCACGCAGAACGGTCTCGTTATAGTCACCGTCCGGACTGGCGGAACCGCCTTACCGTCCGCGTGCGCACACACGACCACGACGAGACCATTGCCATATATTTCAATTATAAGGCCATCGTAGACATTGTGTTCCAAAAGACGGGTGCGTGTATGTGTGTTTTGTGTGGGTGAGAAGGCCAGTATCTTTCCGCCGTCGGTTCGGTGCGAACACGTTCGAGGTTCTATGCTGATGAAACTCGAGCGAATGGACTTTGCATTCTTGTCCGAACCGTTCACGCGGAACCAGCTGTTAATAAGTTTCAATCTAAGTTCTGGTACGGGACAAATGTACGGGTAACTAGTACCTCAGGGCCCGGCAACTGCCAGAGCAAATTGGACACGATAAATTAATCATTTATACAAGTCTTAACGAAGTCGGGTTGGGAACCGGTGCTTTGTTTGCAATTCTCGCCCCAGCGTACCCAGTACTTTATCATACGAGAATTTCGCAAATGGGGTAGAAAAGTTGCACCTAACTGTGGTAGTTTTAATTTGCTTCCTTTTGCTAAAGAAGTGTTACATTTAAAGTGCCACGAAAGCCACGTTACGATACGATTATTCGTGAGAATGAAAAAATGCATTTGGTGCCGTGACCAGGATGCATGCATTTTATATTTGGCCATAAAGAGAGTTTGTTTTGTGGCATGAAATTAAAAAAAATTGATAAATTACTGTTGAAAAAACGTGGGCAAAATATGTTGTACTTGCTAAAACCATCGATTGCTAACGATGATTAACCGTGCCTGCATGATAAATAGAAGTCGGTGTATTTAAATCCAGTCCGTTCCACACTCCACATTCCGTTTTCGACTGTGCAACAGAATAATTATCTTAATTGACCTGCTCGCAATGCAGTGAAATGTTAAACTTGGTGCGACAGAAAAATGATGCAGAAGTAGCATGATCGCAACATCAAACATATTAAACACAGGTGGTACATATTTCACAGAATGTCGATTAATTTAATGGATTGGTTTGCTTTGCTGTACGTTTCCGGGTACGTTTGGTTTGATTCGTTATTCGGCGCCAACGAGTGTTAAAGCGTGTTGATATTTTATCCCTTCCAGCATTCCGGAAGTTGTATGTTCGAGAGCTGCAAAAATTTGTTGAAAGAAATGAAGGGAAAATGTAAACCATCGTTTATGCTTCATTAGAACTCTCTGCATATGTATTGATCTAATGAAGTAGCTTTCGAATGATGATGTAGTTTTTATTTTATTTTAATGGGTTGTAAAAATGATACACCAAACGGAAGAGCTTTCGGAAGTGAATAGTGCAAAAAGCTAGCAATTAATTTTTAAAATGCAAAAATCAGTTGAATCCGTGTACGAATACACGAGGCTTTACTTAAAAGTGGTGAAAAAGTGCGTAAATGTGATAATCCTATCAACAGCGAGAGCTTTCATTTCGATACATCGCATCAACGAATCTGCGTTTTGGTTCGTGTGAAATATGCAATAGATTCATTAATTCTTCCTGCCTTATCTTGCTCATTTGACTTTCGAATCGACACCGCGAGCCATCTCGTCGAACTGGAGGATGTTTTTTTTTCTCCTGCCCCGTTAGTGCATCCGTGCGAAAGGCGAGCAGGTGAGCACTTTCATTTTTGCTTTCTCTGGGTTTTTTTTCTTCTTATGTTCACTCCAACCCGATGCACTAAAAGCAAGACGGTGCGGCACCGCCCGTTGCACGTGATATGCATTTAAATGATGAATATTGCATATGCATTGTCGGTGTGCTTTCCGTGGTGAAGCTTCCCTTTTTTTTATGCCTCTTCTCCAGTTCACTACCATGCATTTCCATAGGGAATGAGAGCACACCCCAAAGGATTTTGGAGCTGGCTTTAACGGAGAGCCACAGAAATAGCTCAGCATCGGGGTCCCAGACATGCATAATTAATTGAAATATTCATGCAGCGCGCGCGATAGAATGTCGTTGCTCTTGTGCAAGGCTACAGGAAGCTTCAGAAAATTTTAAACCCACCAACACGGTTCGAACCTGCCACGGAAAATGTGATAAACAATTCAAGCCGATATCATTTCACTGCCTATGCCGCTGTCAGTGTTGCGTATTTTAATAAATATATTGCTTTTAGGCATAAACGTTAG